>JAOEHY010038397.1:32906-79643 GCA_025447955.1 Psilopsiagon aurifrons
GGGGGTGTTTGGTTTGTTGGTTGTTTTTTTCTGTTAAAGCTTTTTATTTATTTAAATTGCATATATTCTCTTTTTCTCCTAGCTTTATTTGCCCATTCTTTCCCTCCTGGTATTTGACCCTATGTTGGAAATTCCCCTTCAGTGTTTGCTAATTTTCTACCTCTTGCTCTGCAGGATAGCTGTTGTTGCATGCATTGTGCTATGCGCTCTATGAAAGGATGTACAAATAGCAGTCTGTGCATACAATACAAAGGCTGCTCTTACCTCTGCTCTAGCAAACAGCTAAGTCTCCCTGACCACAATTATCCTTTTGATTTTTTTCTTTGTCCTCTTCTGTTCCTTGGGTCTTGGTTTTCCCTTGAATCTCCTGCAGTCTGGCCCCTTGCTAGCTTTCCTCCCCACCTCAAGCTGAATCTACCCCTATTCCTGCCATTGGTATAAGCTGCAATGCTTCTCTTCCTTGCTGAGACAGCTGGGAGGGAGCAGTGCAACAGAGAGGACATGAAGAACATCTACTGCAGATCTCTGTGGTTATGGCTAAGGTCAAAGAGCCAAACGTTTATGGCTTGTGCATGGGTGATATGTAAACAACAGCAATTATTCATTGTCAAATCTTCATAACGCAGCCAAAACTCAACCATTTTCTGCTGGACTGTTCACAGAGGCTGCTGCTTCTAAAGACTCGCAGCCAGACTTCAGTCTTGCTCTCCCAGCTGTGCAGCGATATTACTACTATAAAAGAAGTCACTGTTGCAGTTCCAGTGAACTTCCCATCTCATCCTCTCCTGCCACAGGAGATGTGATTCTGCTGAGTGTGGCATCAAAATCCATATTCTCTTATTTTTGTGAATATGTGAATTTGTGAATTTTCTGTCTTGTTACAGAGCAGCAACAGTGGCTTGTATGAAAGTATGTGAGCACAAAAGGGCATTGCTTCTGGTCTATTCAGTGCATGTGAAGATCTCCCACTGAAATGAATGGAAGCATCTTCCCATTAACTCAGCAGATTTAAAAGTCTCCTGAACTGATGTGTCAGCCTCTATGTACTGCTCACACTCTTGTTTATGAAATCCAGCGTGGATAGGAAGTTGCATTTTGACTAAGGAGGAAATGGCCAAACAGTTTCACTTGTTCCAACAGACAGAAAGCTTGCACAAAAATGGCCTCATTCTCTGCTTTTTAACTAGATATTTGGAAATGGCACTGGCTTTCCAAAAGTTAGTGAAAACTGGCAGTAGTTTGGTCAAGTGGGTAAGCAGCAAATAGTTCAAAGGGTGACAGAAAGCCATCAGGACTTTAACATATCAGGACTTTAACATATATGAGATAGCTTCTGATGACCCTCCACTTGCCCTTTTGAAGGCCCCAAGTGTAAGGTAGAGGGTGGAGTTTCTTCATTGTACGTAGATCCCCAAGAAAATCCTATAGTAATCCCCATCCTTACACCCCTTGAAGAATGCTCCTCCATCCTCCTTCTGCCATCACATGCAGAGTAATCCTCCTTTTCCTTGCGTCACTTGTTTAGTGATCCTTCTTACTCTGCAAGACCACGTGTTGCATACAGCAACCTCCCTCTCACACTCACACGGTGAGGACTGAGCTGGGGAGGAAAAACCTCCCCTTCTCCTATATGCTGCAAAGAAAGTGTCCCTTTTTCCCCATTCCCCCCACAAGACCCAGGACATTTAGGTCCCCTTTCTTTCACCTTGATGCCACAAGACCACTCTTCTCTGAGTGGCACCAGCTGCAAAGGTGGTGTTACTGGCTTTTTCAGCTAACTTTCGTCATCCATTTCTCTTTGCTGCAATAACCTTTCCCATGCATCCTCCTGCCCCTCCAAGGCTGTGAGCAAGGCAACACTGCTAGCATTTTCTCTTGTCATAGCAGTGGGACAGGCTGAAAGAACAGAGCAGGACCATATTATGGTGCCAGCTCCCCAAGTACTTGTGCCCTTGTAGCACACAGAAAACATTGTATTGCAAACCAGGGCTGCTTACATGCAAGGGGAAGCCTGTGCTAGCTTGTAGCCTCAGGTAAAGAGCTGCATTTCTGCAGTGTGAGAACCAGTGGGTGAAATGATGAAAAAATACCCTGTGAAATGGCCTGCCCTGCAAAATATCAGGGTTTGAAGCCCCTCTTGCTCCAGTGTTGCAAACCCCACTGCAGCCAGCGCAGTTCCTGAGAGCCCAAGGGACTGATTCTATACACTGATGATACAGCTGACCAGAGGGCTCAAAAGCTGCTGTTCTCTAGATTATTGCCATCTTCTGACTCCAAGGGAGCAGCAAAATCAGGATGGAGAGGACGAGATCCAAAAGTGATGGCTGACTTGGCTGACACCTGTACAAAAGCTTGGCTGTGCCTCTCCCAAGGCAGCCTTTCTCCTATTCAATGGAGATGACTTAATCCAGAAAGGATGATGAGAAGGAGAAAGATCTAAATCAAACCCAATTACTAGGGCTTGATAGGCTTCCCTGGCAAGCTGTTCTGGGACTGACCCAAAAGTTGTCAGATCACTGCCTGCTCCCTTGACAACGCTGTTTGGAGGGCTCTGGAGGCTTATGAAATGCAGCTGTCCTCTCAAAGATCTTCTCAGATCCAGAAGTCAGCCTCTTCCTTCTCCTTGAAAAGGGCAAGCGTGTGCTGAGGGTCATCAGGAGGTTGAGCAGCGCATGGCTCTTAACTAGACCTTTGGCTATCAGAGGGCAAACCGATGGAGAAATTTCTCTATGAGCGTTTTGTTCAAGACCCTTAAAATGGCACACTCTTGCTGCGGCTTTAGGAACAATCCACCTAAGAAATCACTTCAGCGTGGCTGCAGGATAATCCTGCCAAGCCACTGCATGTGCTCAGCCACCATCCCCCAGATTCTGGGGCTCTGCCCAGACCTCTCCCAGGCCACATGAATGTCTCACAATGGCCACAGGGACTTCAGGATGGGCACCAGGGAGGATCCAACCTGCAGCTGCTCCTCATCCCAGAGAATGGAGAGGTGCATACTGGCCTGAGGTTGGGAATGGGAAGAAGATGCGATCACATCAACAGCCATGGCCATCACAGGCACCACCTTCCAAGGCAGGCAGGTGTCTCCTGGCAAGGGTGGGAAGCAAATCCCTAACTTCAGGGCTCGCAAAGTTTATGGAAAGGAAGGCAGAAATTTGCCAGGACCATAGCAGAGACCTGAGATTAGTGGCTGTGGAGATCTCATTGATCTTGTGCAGAAAAGGAGGGAAATGTATGACTGCAAGCATGATACAAGTAGAAGAGGGACAAGCACAGGGGAGTTGCAGCTTGCTGCAGTGGGAAAGCTTGCTGTCCCTCACCAAGCTTTAGAAGGGTCAAATAACACTGCCCAGCAGTTGAACCTCCCAAGGGGGTGTAGGACATTAAAAGTGATGAAGAAACACTTCAGAAATAACTCTGAAATTAGTCAGATATAGCCATTTCTTCCCCCTCAATTCAGTCATAAATGCAGCTATTAAAACAGATTGGGTTATAAATAAAAAATATATCTGGGCCAAAGCAGCGTGTCTTATTTTTATAAAAATTGAGAGTAATAAAGTAAAGCTGTAATAATAATATGAAAACGTTGACTAATATCTGTGAAAAACTTGGAGAAGCATAGAGGGTATGAGCTATTGTGTTTTGTGGCGGGTGGGGTGCTGGTGAAGTGTTTGTGGTTAGGACAAAGACTGAATTTGGCAAGCAGAGCCAATGAGTTCTAGGGTTTGCTTTCTGGAGACTCTGCATCAGCGAGCTATTTGCTCATGCTCAAGGAAGGCAGAATAGCCAGGCTTTTATTGAACTAACCAGAGGCTCTTTTGAGCTCTTTCTCCTCGTTCCACTACCCACTGCCATTGATAAAATACATTTCAATATGGCAAAGAAAAGCAGTGACAAAGAGCTCCTTGTTTTCAAGCTCTATTACTGCAAACCCAACACCTACCATTTTACCTTGCTGAGCTGACTTTGTGGATGGGAGCTGGTGTGACCTGGCCGAGGAAAGGCTGTGTCTGTGAAAATTTCAGTGAAGTACAAGTTCAAAGGAGGAAAAGGGGATGGAAGATAAGAGAGCTTCAAGTTTTCATTTAAAAAGGAAAGAAAATCTGATTAAGATGTGCTGGCTAACTCAAAACATATAAGCCTGAACATCAAAAGGGTTGTAATTCATACACGTGCTGTAGATAATTATCAGTTTAACTTGATACTTCCTACAGCGACAGAGCTGACGTCAGACTGCTTCAGCGACCGACTTTCGAACCAGCCTCTGACATTGAGCAACGGCCCCGCTGCTGATGCACCATCCCTCCCCTGCCCCTGACACCGCTGCTACATATGCATGCTAAAAAGATAGCTCGGACCCGCTCTTGGCTGCCCAGAGCCTGAGACCCAGGAGAGACTGAGACGGGAGGAGAATGGCTCCCAGGCAGCTCTGGACATCTCCTGCTGTGGAGGGCCTATTGTCTTGCATCAGGCACTGTGCAGGACAATGACAGAAAACCTAATTTAAGCAGGGCTCCTGAGACACTGTCAAAACATGACCAAGAAAATAAATGTCAGACTCTGCTTCCTCCAGGCCACTGCAATCTGCGTATGGCTGCGAGCTGGCTCCTCCACTGCTGCAAAAACTGCCCCTGCGCCGTAAACCAGTGAGGTATGCAAGGCAACCTGTGGCCCATTCCCGCCCCTGCTCTCCTCACCCTGCTTGGCCAAGAGCTGCTGGTGCTGGGGCAATGCAGGCAGGGGCAGGGGCAGGGCACTGGGAGCCATGCACACAACCTGTTTGCCTCTCAGCCAACTGCGCTTTCATGTCACAGTTTGGCCATGGGAGCAAATCTTGAAACTCTGCATATTTCCAAAGCCAGAAGGTTGGAGCAGAAGGCAGGTAATGAATCCCAGACCTTCCAAGAGAACTATATGTAGCACAAACAGAAGAATACTGTGACTTCAGGGAATAGCAAAGCGTCCAGAAACTTCTGCCCAAGCACCAGCTTCTCCCCCAAACTTGAAATGACCTTCTGTCTGCCTGTCCACAGGAGAGAGACAGGATGTAGGCAGAGGAGAGGTCATGTTTTTGTTACGGGGGGAAAAAATAATTGAAACCCTGCGGAGAAATGCTCCTAACCCCTGCTGCTCTTTGTATGGTGGAGCTGAGAATTTTCTCTTTCTCTCTACCCATGTGTAACCCCATGTCAATTTGCCTTCATGAAGAGGTCCACAACCCAAAGACCACCTTTTCTACATTCCTTTTTATTTAAGGATTTTATTGCTTGGAAGGAAGAAGAGAAAACACTAACAATTATAGCTAAGTCCCTGCTGAGCACTGTGTCATTACCCCATCCTTGTGGAATATGCCTTTTTTTTTTTCCTAAGCACTTAATCCTTTATTTAATGGATAGCCAACTGCATGTGAAGCTTCAAGGTCTATAAAGAATGAAACCTAACCTGCAAGATGCTTTGCTAAGTCAAATGTTTACAGTAAGCACAGAAATCCATCAAACGTCATTCTGAAGGTTCTTGAAGAACAGCTTGAAGCCAATAAAATAGTCCAGATTTCTTTGGGGGGTCGGGAAATACACCTATAAGCACCCTTTCCTGCCTGTGCCAAGTCTGAAATGCAGGCATCTAACACTATGGAGAGTAATCCAGCTCACTTTATTGGATTTACACTGTTGAAAATTAGACACACACTGACTGACTGACCTCCCCTGGTATTTCAGTTCTGTCCCACTCAGCAATCAATTGCACCACTTTAAACAGCATAAAGCATCGTGTGTTTATTTTAGCAAAAGGAATCCCAGATACAGAACTTAACCCTATTCCTACTGGTGGTGATTTAATCAAACAAAAAGCCTGACAATAAATTTACATTTTAATTAAGAGTAATGAATAATGCATGATTGTGTAGCACTTTCTGTGTAGCTAGCAGGTGAGCACAGAGAAAAGTATGGTATGGATTGTAGGACTTTATGCTAACAGTATAGTGAAAAGGACATTTTCCTTTCAACTGCAGGCCATTTAGGAAAAATGACACTCCAGCAAGGTAGCAACTTGTGAAAATGGTCCTGCACCATTTCTGCACTACCGCAGTTTTGCTACAGACTCCATGTTGTATTATGATGTATGAGAGCTGAGTCCAACTTCTCCCTGTCATGACAACACCACACTTGAAAATCACATCTCTAGAAGTTTGCCCATTCTGAGTGCATTAGGACTGCGTAAGTAGGAAGAGTGATGGCAAAATATCTCCCACCCTCAGCAAGGACATGGAAACACCAGCGTGACTGTTGGTGTTGCAGACTCCTATGGTTTTGCCATATTTTGTCAGCTCATCTGTCACAAGTGTTAGTCATCCCCACATAAAACCATAGCATTCATCTAGGGAGGAAGAAAAGGGAGGAAGTTAGCTCTTCTGGATGCGTAAAATGATATGCAAATATGAGTACATCCAGATAGGAATCTTTAAAAACAAACCAGGGGACAAACTAGATCTCCAATGGATGATTCAACTGTGACTTTGGGGATTTTTTACTGTGGTGGGGGGCTACAGCAGGCCTATGGATTCCCTGACTGTAGGCATGAAGTTAGAACTCAGTCTCAAAGATGTTAAAGTGCATCCTTGGGAAATGAGGTACCGAAGGCATAAGAGTGGGAAAACAGAAGACATCTGAAAAGGAGTTTGGAGGAGGGAATCAGATAAGGGGAGCAACTAGCAACAAAGGTAGAACTTGGCAAAACAATGGACTTATGTACTGCGGTAAAGGGTTATCCAATAATGTACTGTTGCTAACTAATATGAACCAATGGCTAAAAGACCCGTGTGTGTTAGAAAAGGTATATAGTAGTTTGTAGTAATAAAGCACCTGCCTCTTTTTCCTTCCTACAAAGCCACTGAAAATACGTGTGTGCGTGATTTTTGTCTGTCCCAACAACAACATTTTACATCCAGAGCTCTTAGCATCAAGAGCATCTCAATTATTCGAGATTTTACTACCACTTCTGTCTCTTAGAGCTTTGACTTTCAGAACAGCTAATGTTTCCAATCAAAATGATGCAAAAAGTAAGAAAAAGATAGAAACCCTAAGAAAAAAGAAGAAATAATTGTGTCTGATTGGCACCATTCTGTCCCTATGTCAAACTCTAATTTGACCGAGTTCCCTGACTGTCATATTTTAGTTGCTTTCTTTGGCATCATAATAGTAATTTCCTTCTTCAGCTGCAGTGTGATTAATGTTCCAGCCCTTCTCTGCGTGTTGCTGGAGACACCACCCTTTCATACTGTCCTGATTTCAACTGTATGTATATATTGCCTGACATTATGGACCAAATGAACTCAACGAGCTTTGTAGGGATGGTCTATGGACTAAGGAATAACACAATGATGTGTGTGTGTGTGTGTGTGTGTGTATCTAGAGACAAGAAGTGATGGTATATTGAAAAATGTGGGACCTGAGAATGATGTAAATGATATGGAATACAGGATAGATACTGTCCTGGGTTCAGCTGTCACAGATATTTAACAGTTATATTAATCTGAGATTTAATAATACTAAAGCAATTCTACAATCCTCTCACTGGTACCCAGGAGGTACCTTTGTTACCAGATATTACCACTTTAGTTAACAATGGATTTTAAGTACCTTGTTGATGAATATTTATGATCACAAACAAAACAAAGGGCTATAGTTTCAGTCTCTTCTTTCACCCTGCTTTACAGAAATGGAACATAAGATAGGTCTGGTTTTGGTCTGCCGTTGCATTGTTGCTAATGTTAATGTTGTGTTACTTCTGTTATACAAAGCCAGCTAAAACCACACAAACTAAAGGTTTACTGTAGTATGGAAGTTAGGGAAGTATTTTAAAATTAATAAAAATATCGGTGAAAGACCAAACTGAATGCTACCAATACTTTCACCTTTCATATGGTGAACCCAGCAAAACCAGAGCTCAGCACTAGAGGACTCATCTGAGTTCTGCCTGAGCCCTGCAGCAGGAGCTCTGGCTTCTCCCCACCTAAAGTTACAGAACATAAAGCTGTCACATCTTTCCAGACAAAGTGTTCTCAGCAAATTGTAGTATGGAAGAAGGCCAGCATTTGAATACTGCTGCTCTCCTGTGGCATGTTCAAAGTTAGAGTCACACATAATGGTAGTCATGCCCTATTGTAAAAAATAAATCTTTTATATTGATACGTTGCAAATGTACAAAAGATCCTTTGCCAGCATCTCTGCCTTAAAGCTCTGCTATCCAACTCCAACAAACAGGACATAAGTTTGAGAGTGAAGAGGTCTGAATACGCCATAATTTAGTAAATTAGTACAAAGGACTTGAGTGAACTTTGTTACTCATTTTCACACATACCAGCTCATCAACAAGTTTAAGTTTGGGGGATACATCTTGCTAAGCATATAGCAGTTACCTAGTTAAATTAAATGGCTACAAGAGACTACCATTAACTCCACATAGGCCACTGAACAGCCACGAATTAAGATTTTTAGCTGTTGCTAACCCTATCTGAAAAAAGTCAAACTTGTGACCTTGAAGCACAGCAGTATAGTCCCACTTCCAGTCTCTGTAAACTAGCTTGTTCCCTAGGTGGGACTCTAGTGTTTGTTTCTCTTTTCCTCCTTGAATTTTCCTGGGTTTTGTGTGTGTGCTCCTGGTGACATTGAAGGGTAATTTTAATTGGTTCAGCCAACAGAAGGTATGCCTGATGTCCCTTTTGAACAGTTGCTCTCACTGAGGCCAGCTATGAAAAAACACATGGAAAGAAACCTACTGAAGTCCTTGATGATGGAAGTGGTGGGAGGTTTAAACACCCCTTTGCTTCTTCATGGACCTCCAGGTGATATGTTACTTTTTGATCTCAGTCAGAGTCTGCTGGGCTTTTGCCATGAAAAAACAAAGAAAAAAAAACATCCACTTTCAGCTGCTGATGTATTTGCCTTTGGTCTTTGGTTTGCTCTTTAGCTGAGCTCTCCAGCACCAGAAGGGGATGTTTGACTCACTCTAGTATGACCTTGTGTTTCACACAGCACGGCCCATTTAGTTGTAGCTTTGCTTGAAGCAGCTCATGGGAAAGAATAAAGCTCCTTCCTTCAGAGACATGCTAAAGCCCTCCAGCTCAGGCAGGCTTAGCCAAGGCAGAGGGGACTGCCTGTGCAACTCTAAGCGTGGAGGTAGCCTGCAAGAGTCTCAATAGCAGGACGCTGCTGTAATGACCCATGATCTTCACAAACCACTCAATTCTGAAATGACTAAAAAGATGCACAGATGAACAGGGCTTTCCAACTGAAAAACATAGCATTTCCCCTCCCCTCCACAAACACACAATCACACACATTTGGTCCTGGCAAATCACATGGCCTCTGGTTCAGTGGGAGGCCAAATTGCACCAGATACAGAGAACTGATAAACGAGGCCAAGGCACAGGTTTTGTACAGGACTCACAGCTTGGTTGTATCCACTGTCAGGTGCGTACTGAGTCAAATAGCAGGTTTATATCCCAAGCTGGACAGGACGTGCTGGTTGGGGCACAGTACTGCCTGTAGAGTCACACTGCTTCTAGGCTGGACATGCCTTGCACCTGAATGGCACAGTTTGAGTGAAACAAGCTTGTGTCTGCTCTTACCTGCTATGAAGCCCTGCCCTAAGAATCTCACAGACTCCAAAGGATGGTGTGGATGTCCTGTCCCTGCAAATGTTTCAAGGCCAGGCTGGACTGGGTTTTGAGCAACCTGGAAGGCGTCTCTGGCCATGGCAGGGATTTAGAACTAGATGAGATTTAAGGCCCTTCCCTACCCAAACCATTCTGTGAGTCTATAAATGAGTCATACTTCCATCACTGGAGAAGTACAAGAGTTAGACAAACAGATAATAAGAGAACCTGGAAGAATGCTCCCTATTATCTCCCCACATTCTTTCAAGTGCCTCCATGTTCCTAGATTGCTACATGCTGTAAAAAAGAGGGAGCATTGAACCAACTCTTGTGCTGGGACAGGTTCAAGATGTGCTTCTTTCATCTTTTCATTTCTGCGAGGAGGATCGGGGAGAGGTGCCAGGAACAGGCAGTGCCACACAAACGCAGGATGTCCCCCAGGCCCCTGGAGGCAGGGTGCACCCCTTTCTGACATGTTTCTTGAGCTCAGCTGCATTGACTCCCTGGCAGGATCATTCCTTGCAGATCCTGGCACTGAAACATATTCCCATTCTGGGTCTCAAAGTACTAATAATGGTGTGTACATATATGTGCGCTATGGTAATGACAAGGAGCTGGAAGGTGGAGTGCAGAGCATGCTGATGTGAAGTGATAGCAGGCCAGGAAAAATAGCACAGGAGATCATAGGCTTAACCTACAGTGTGTTGACTCACAGGAGGGAGCTCAGTCTGCCAAAACCAGATGTAAAATAACTGATTTGGAAAGGGATAACCAAGCAGACAAGTGTGCAGTGAGCACACACTGATGAGGCAGAGCAGCTTCACTGCAACTTTCATAGTCTAAGGAGAGAAATCAGACCACACAAGAGTTGCACTGCACTGTGTTGTCCCATGTGGAGTGAATTAAGTAGTCATCCCAATAGTCATCAGCCTCTCCCTGACTGTCCTCCTAAAGCAATGGACAAAATGATAGCAAACCATAAAGGGATGCAAAAAATCAGTGAACAAGGAAAAGGGGGGGTAGGGGTGGTCACAGGGAGAGCTGAGCCTCCAGGCTGCAAACAAAGCTCTCAGAAAATACTTGCTCACAGAGGAAGGTCCTGCTATTCCTTGTTGATAGCTGGTAAAGCTAGTTACAGCAGGGACAGGGGGATCAAGCGTGCAAGGGAAAGGAAAGGTGCTACATTAATTAACAGGATTATCCTCCACAGGGAAGGAGTTCCACAGCTAAACTCTGCTATGAGGCACACATGGGGGCTTCTGCTTGTTTCTCCCTACCACTGCTTCAGTTCCTACCTTAAGCAATTTGCCTACCCTGCAGTGGCACAGTGGGTCTAGGAACCACAGCAGACATGAAGCAGTATGAAGAATAGGTGGAGAGACTGAAAGCAGCCACAACAGTTCAAAAATCCAGAGTGATTCCCTCAAGGCCTCTAAGGGTTGGGATTTTTTCCTGGTGCAAAATGAAGATGCTGTTTGTCAGTGGAAAGATGATGAAGGCTGCAGCCCAGGCTCAGCCAATATCCTTCCTCCCTGCTGGTGCACAAGGTAGAAACACAACTCTGACTCTTCTAGTAGTGTTGAGAGCACAGCTGGCTTCAGTGTCACACACCCTACTCACAGAGGGTGAAAGAGCTCTTGGCTAGGCTGATACTACACTCTGAAACAAGGAGCTGTTAGCGATCAAAAACTGAATAGGTGCTGTACCATACCTCTCTTCTCCTTCCCACTGCCTACCCAGTTCCTCTCTGTTTTTGTACTAGCACTTTACAGGGAAGAAATTGCATTGTGCAACCAGGATTTGCACTCTTAATAACAAGTGGAACATGTCAAGGAAACACAGAGAGAGAGGAACAGATCAGAGAGAATTCCTGAGATGCTCAGGAATTGGAAAATCAGAAGTGTATAGTTTCTGCGAGCACTGCAGTATGAGTAGGACTACTTGGACAGCTCAGCAGCCGCCCACTGCCTCTGAGAGCTGCCTGCACACTACAGTGTTCCCCTATAAGGGACCGATAACGCTGTGGCTCTGCTACTTTTCAGACAGCAGTTGGGGGAAGCCTTTCAGACCAGTTGTGAACCCACAGAAATGCCAAACCCAGCTCTGATTTCAGACTGGCAGAAGTGCTGCCCCTCTCCTGGTCTTCTCAGTCTAGGTATCTTCAAAACCAGACCCAAGTCCTGAAGAAGAGACAAGAATCAGTGGTTTGAGGGGTCTGGGCTCAGTGGAGGCCTCCCCAGCTCCTTCCTAGGGATGTTTCACTGCTCAGCTGAGGCTGTTCAAGTGGGTCCTGTGGTTGAGGGCTTCTTCCTGCACCATTAAAGCCCTCCCTGTGCCAAGTACATTCAGTTGCAGACTCTACTGCAAGGCTTGAGAAGTTACTATCAACTACACAACTTAAGTACTGCGACAGAGAAGACAGATCCCCCTATGCCAGCCAGCCCAGAATGCCAGGCACGCAGCTGGGCAGCAGACCTGGCCCTCTGCCCAAAAGCTTGTAGCATCCTCGCCTTGCCATGTTGATAGATGCAGTATCCAGATCATCTTGTCTGAAGTGTAGACATCCTTTAAGTCATGTTGTTAGTTTTTAAACCTCCACATCACCATTTTCTGCTGAGACATTTGAGCTCCCTGCTTAATCCCCAGGGAAGCACAGAATGAAAGGGGGCAGAAGGCAGAGACATGAGGGAAACCTAAAATGCCCCTCATGTAAAAATGGAGGGATAGATAAAGCATCCTTATATCCAAAAGGAAGATAATGAAAGGATGAGAAAGAGGAAGGAGATGAGCAGACAAAGCTGCCAGATGAGAAGAAACAAAGAGGCACTGGGTATGGGAAGGGAGAAGAGGGAAGCAAAAGTGGCATGGTGAGGGGAGCTGGCAGAAGACCCAAGAGCAAGGAGAAGCAGGCAGGTGGTGTACAAGAAGCTTGTGTGGGGAAGGCATGCCTGATGTGGGTAGCCAGCTAGGTCTGAAATGAAGCTCGATACAAGCAGGTTTGTTCAAGACACACACAAGGTGAATACTGGCCACTAGAGAGAAGCCCCCGTGTAAGGAAGTCCCTCAGAGTTTTACCCCATGTAGAGTAGTGGGGAGGCTGTTCTTTGATTGCTTTACACTAGGAGCAGTTCCAACAGTGCAGAGCCTGGTGTAGACAGCAGAAATGTAACGTCTACACTGAGGCAAGGAATTTGTTAGGACAAACGGAGGCACTCAAAGTTCTACACATGGTAACTGGTGCAATGTTGTTGGGCTGAGACGGGGAAATAAGGTAAGCTTTGCACTGTGCTGGGTCCTGCAGTGAATATACAAGAGAGTGAGGTGAAGAAGACTCTAGAAATGATTTCTTCCAATAAGGCAGCAACTCCTAATCTGAGCCTTTCAGGCAGGGTCACACCAGCTTCAGGCTACCCTTGCTTTTCTACACCCATACTGAAAGCGGCATTACAGTACCTTCTCCCCAGGCCTCGCTCCCCACCCTGGCTTCTCTAATGCTCCAGTGTGGCATGCTGCTGGGAAGGCAGCTAGCCCAGCCCGTGTGCCTGGTACCATGCAGCACAGCACTTTCCAGTCAGACAAGCCCCAACCTGATAGTAAACTGCTTTCACTTCACCCATTACTCATGGCATTTCCTGTAAACACCATCAAGATCACCTATGGGCTGTGAGCAGGGAAACACAGTGACATTATCAAATGTCTTCTCAAAGGGCAGGCTGCCTCATTTTTTCCATTATTTTCCAGTTTTCCTGATTGGAAAGCTAGAAATTGGGGCAGGTAGTGGAGTGTGAGGAAATCCAGTGTTGTTTGAAAGGAAGGCAACTTTAGCAGAACCTCAGCGTGGTACCTTCCAAAGCTGTCCAAATCCTTGGTGTGGAGCATTTCTTCCCCTAGAAAACTATGAGTGAGAACAGAAGAAGAGTGCTCTGACTGCTTACCAGTTCTCCATCCAGCTTCTGTGCCTGAGGAAAAAAAACTTGTGGTCTCATGTCAGATAAGACAGCGAGCCTGAGGAGGACATACAGGCAAACAGAGTGGCTATCTAAAAAACATAACTAAGCTCACATGCTTGAAAGTTCTTGATTCAGGCTTCTCCAAATTGAGACACTGGATTAAAGCGTAACTTAAACATTGTGCTTTGAAAAGGACAAGAAAATAGGCAAACGAAAAACAAAACCCAAAGCTCAGCCTACCTGGAGGCCTATTTGTCTTCTGATATCTTTGTCTTCAGGTTCACTGATGAGAGGCTTACCCATCTCCCTCTGACAGTGAGACCAAGAAACAGCATAAAATTGATGGCTCAGATTCTCATGTGACCACAAACATCCAGGCATTTAGAAAGCAACAAATATCACACGATTCAGGATTCATCACAAGATCAAGGAACCACCACTGAATTTGCCACTAACACATAGCAAAGCAGGCCGACAGTGTCGCCTTACACCGGCATATACTAACAAATTACTGTAAGATCAAGCTTCAAGGACATTTTGAAGTCAAGCTTATTATTTTCCCCTTGTTTGTCTTACGCTGGCATTTGCCTACACCTCAGTCAGGATAAGAGAGGTCACCTTGCTGGGAGTTTATTATAAAGACCCATTTTTAATCCTCAGAGGCAGTGTGTGATGGGGTCCAGTAAAGGGATTGACAGGACTAAAGCAATGAGCTGAGACGATCTGTAAGGACTGGATCTAAATTATTGTTCTGGAGTAGATAAAGACAAAATAATAATCTGCATGATGCACTACCACAAAAACATGAAAGAAAGATAAATAGACACAGGCAGCTAATGCAACCTGGCAAGCTCCATTGCTTCACTGGTGCTATGCCAGAAGGACTGGTGCCATCTGGCCCACAGCTGTGCCAGAGGCTTCGATTAGCTGTGGAGCAGTGATTGATAAATGAGAGTGCACAGATGCAGGGCAGGTGGAAGGGGCAAGAGGAGGGGAGACAGTGCAAGACTGAACCAGTCAAGTGGCAGCACATTAAGGATTATCTTGGAATGAAATCCACAAGGCTTAACTGTATTGCAGATTACTGAGCCCACTTCCACTGAGTTCTCTCCTTTACCAAGAATGGTAAAACCTTCTGCTGTCCACAAGGGCTTCATGTCACAAGTGAGTGTGGTCTCTTATGAGAGGCCCAATACTCTGTTATAGATCAAAGCAATCTGGGACTATCACAGGGAAAATTTCTCATACTCTCTCTGCTCCTGAGATTAACCTGGAAAAGGGGAAGAGACCTGTAGAAAGAAAAGCTAATTAGTATGCTTTGTTAAGCCTCTGAGAACCTGGATCTTTTTTGACTCAGAAGGATCAAATGACTGCAACTGGGCAGGTCAGGTCTTCATCCCAAACCTCCCCCTTTCCCTCCAAAACCTGCCCCCACACACAGAGTTTTGCACAGGATCTTTCTTTGCTGCTCTCAGTGTCATCTGAAACCATTACCCCAAGTTACATATTGACCCACAGTGTTATGCCCATTGAGCAGGAAAATTGGCAAACAGGCAGACGTTGTACGGGCCTGCCTGATGTACCTCCTCTGCATGGTCAGCAGCGCTCTCAAACTCTCATGGAGAACTTTGGAAAGCCTTCTGCCTCCTAGCAACAAAGGAGGGGGCTGGATCATAGCAAAAGCATAGCATCATCCAGCTCATGAGGGACTGTATTGATAGAGAAGAGTTCTTCTGTCTTCCGACAAGGATGAGGATGTCCCAGCTACCCCAACCTGCATAAGAAAGTTTGCTCAGAGGGTATTAGGACAAGCAGGGCTCTGTTTGAGGACCGAGTTTCATAATAGAACTCCTCTGAGTTTTGTATCACCTCCCATTGCAATGGAGGATGTCAGGGTTGGCTGGCGGCTCCCTATCAAAGGTGATGCCTGCACTGGCCATACCCTTAATGGCAGGCACCAGCCTGCAGAATCCAAACATGGCAGACAGACCTGATGGGATATGGAAGCCCATTGACAACCCCCAAAAAAGTGAGTGGATGAGCCAGGACCAGGGTCCACCCAGGGGGTCCAGTCATGAGCTGAAGGACAGGGCTGGAGACAAGCTGCTGACAGCACAGACCTTAGGGCTATCCAAGAGATGGGGGCTGGAGTCAGCTACACTAAATCATAAGTTAGGAGGGGACTGGAACCTAGGCTGAGCTGAGTGAGGCCGAAGGTGAGACAGATCAGGGCCATTAAGGATTGTTAGGGCCATCAGGGCTTTGAGAGATGAAAACACAATGGGAAGAGGGGTCTTTTCACCCTTCTTAACTTACATCCTCAAGTGCACATGATGTTAGGTTTTCCTATGGAAGTATAAGGTCCTTAACTGGTGGCTGCAGACATGTTTGCATTCGGCATGTCTGCAGAGTGCTCCTTCATGCAAAGTCTGCCCTCATACTACAGAAATCTTGCTCACACAGCTAATGTGTGTTCCTCAGAGTCAGTTCCTTACAGCACATAATATGTTCTTTAAAAATAATGTTAATGGAGGTGCAGAGTCCAAAGTCAGGACTTTGCTATGGTTAAGGCCACATGTGCAGCTTTACTTCATTGTCCTTCTGTGTCTGCACTGGGAAATAATCTCTAATTGCCTGCTCCACAACATCTTACCTCACTCAGAGAACAAGACTGGATAGGAGCACAAGTCTGCTGCTGTTTAGTCTCTATCCTATTCTGTACCCACAGACATACGGCTGCAGGCTTTGTGTGCTGCACAGCCCTGCCCAGAAAATAAATATTTCACAGCTTTTTCCAAACTCCCTGCCATTAATGGATCAGGGCATTTGCCATGGAGGTTCATCCAGCTTCACAAAACCTATTTACAGGTGGAAAATTGAGGCAAGAGAGGAAAATGGATGTACATATCATTTTTGGAAATGAAATAGGAAGCATGAAACTCAGAGCCACAACCTTCCCAGTGCTCAGTATTATATAGTGCTCAGCATCTTTAAGGACAGAAACCATTAAGTTCAGCTGAATCAAAAGACCCACAGCATGTCTGCTAGTCAAATCCCAGTGCTTCCACTTGTAGCCAGACTAAAGGAGTAGCAGATTACTGCTTGGTTTCAGCCACTTCTTCTACCATCATAACAAGAGTTTTGACAATAGTGACTGCAGCAGATTTCAGTCACTAAAACACCATCTTAGACAAAAGATGTTTGAGATTCAGAGCAGTTCCTTCAAGGGAAATAATGCACTTATATTTACTTTAAGTTATGCTCTAAAATACACTGCACAATACACTTATACATATTTTATGCATCCTTGGTACCAACTTACACATAATCAGAAACCTGAAATTAGCCACCACTTTTCAGGAGGGTGTATTAGCTGTCTTCAAGAGTGGTGTCTTCTCAAGGCAGTATGTGTTTTTCTGTATGATTTCTGCAGGGTTGACATCCTAGAGTTGGGAAGAAGATTAAGAGATCAGCATGCATCTTTGTTTCAGCCCCATCTTCTTCTCCCTGCTGGGCCCCTGGCTATCCTCTCCTGTGACAACCTGAAGTCCTCATCATTCCAGCCTGCCTTTCTCCAGCCAGACCCACCAGCCTTGCAGTTGGCTACACTCAGTCTATCTAGCATCTTAGGTCTTACAACTGAGTACTAGCTGTTCAACTCACCAGGCACAACATAATCCACACCAAATGCCCTTAGCTGCTCAGCCAGGCACCAGCCTGCTGCCCCATGCCCAAGCCCTACTTCCATCCAGCTGGTGATGAGTTTTTGATTATGGACTCCCTTTGACCTTTCTACTTCTGTTTAGCCCTACCTCCTCCAGGAAACAAGCCAACCTTTCTGTTACCACTGGGCCCTGCAACCTATTTGCCTTTGAAGATCCTGCAACACCAGAGTCTAAATCACTGCTTCCATGAATAATCTATCTCTGTACACTATGTAGACTCAGTTCTCACGTCTTCTCAGTCTTTTCTCTCAGTCTCAGGGAAAACCTCATCTCTCTCCCAGCCATCCCATCTCCAGCTCCCTGCCTGGACATCTCCCTCCCCTATTCTTTCTCTGAGTCAGATGAGCCTTTCTACCTTCCCTCTGCGAACTCTGCTTCCTAAACCCCATACCCTTTTCTCCCCTGCTCATGCCCTCCCACCTAATCTCCCCTGCTTTTTTCTAAACCTCAGTCTGCCCTCTTTTCAATTCTCACAGTCTTCTCATCCAGTTTCCCCTCCTAAGCTGTCTAGCCTCTTCTTTATGTGCAATTCATGAGAAGCTTCATAATGTGAGTGGGTTTTCACACGAGGGAGGGGAAAACACATCCCATAACCCAGATGTGTGTTCATTTATGATGATACATACCACACAGGCAGTGACATGATGTGCTGATGGTGTCTTTGAAATCATTCCCATACATTACTGAAACTGGACATACATACAAGATACAGCAGCTAAACTCACCCAAAACTGTTTACCACAAACTGAGTGCTGTCCTCTTTACTCAGATATCCTTTTATCTCAGGAAGGAAATACCGCATCTGTATGTGCATAGGACAGGTTACAGGCAGGCTTTTGTGGCTTTTGCTTTTCATAAGAACAGGTAGATTTGCATTAAAGTCAGACACAAGGTAAACTGAGCAGACAGATTATGTAGAACCACATCAGGTGATGTAGAAATGCCTCTCTTTTCCCCCCAGTTCATTAGCACTGACCCATTTAAATGGACATTTAACTAAAAAATATTAAAATGTCAGCATTTTTCCCTTGTCTTGGTGGTAAGAAGACAGAGCGTGCAACCAGCTCTCACCCTCCCTAATATGAGGGTGACTGGAGGTGAATGACTGAATAGCTGAAGAAGTTTCTTCACCGATAGTTATCAGTCAGGCCAGCATCATTCAGCACAGCTAATTCCACCCACCACAGGTTTGTTTTGAAAGCAAGATGATGCCATTCCTTGTTGTGGATGCACTGTTTAGGCATGTTACTGTATTGCCTAAGCTCAGCAGGAAAGAGAATAACATTGCCAAGGGCAGGTGATATCATTTCTGACCAAGAGCAAGGACATGTCTATCCCAGGACCTGTGGGGAGCAGGAACACTGACAATAAATAAGCAGTAGAGAAAAGAGGAATCACATGGTGGTCCTGATTTAGCAGTTTCCCAAGCACATGCCCAATCGTAAGCTTGTAAGTAGCCCTTGATTAAGAGTTAGTTCATGAGTAGCCCCCTTTTGTTTGGGTCAAGCATATGAACACCACACGGAATCATCATCATAATTATCATATAATGGTTTGGGTTGTAAGAGACCTTAAAGGTCACCTAGTTCCAACCCCCTTGCCATGGTCAGAAACACCTCACACTAGACCAGGTTGCTCAAGGCTCTGTCTAACCTGGCCTTGAACACTGCCAGGAATGGAGCATTCGCAACTTCCTTGGACAGCCTGTTCCAGTGCCTCACCACCACATAGTAAGGAGTTTCTTCCTTACAGCTAACCTAAATCGCCCCTGCTTGCGTTTGAGCACGTTACCACTTGACCTATCACTACAGTCCCTGATGAAGAGAAATGGTAATAATAATGGATAAATAAAAGATGCAAATTCTTTCTAAGGCTCGCCAACCTCTCAAAACAGGATCTAGCTGTCTGCTACTGAGATGGGGATAGAAAGAAACAGATCAGCTGGCAAACAGTGGTATCCACAATTTATCTTCATACAGAACCTACAGTGCCCCAATCTGTAACAGAATATAAATACTCAATGTGTCAAAAGGACCAAATTCTTTAAGGCAAGCAATGCTTTTCCCCAACTGAAACATATCTAATGCACCGAGACTCAATCACCCACTTCTTCAAAGAATGCCATGCAACCAAATGGCAACCTGTCACCTAGATTTGGGGGTTTTATACCACACAAGGGAGGAGGGGAAGGCAGAGAGTTAGTCCCATGAGTAACACAGGGTGGTATTCATTTAGCAACCCAAAGATTTTCCGAAACAAGAGTAGATGCAAAGTAATTTTTAAAATGGGAGAGGGAAGAGAGAGAAGGAGGAAATTCTTATTTTCTTTAGAAAGCATCCATATTTGGGAACAAATAGGAAGCAGACACCTGAAGCAGACTTTTACACCTGAGTTAGCTAGAAAATGGGGAGAAGTGAGCACTTCTGAGACACAGTTTGTCTCATTCTCATGTAGACTTCTAAAAGAGATCCGATAGATGAGTCACACCATGGGAGCTCCTGCTTCTCCTCACTGATGATACAGAGAGCCGATTGTGACTGGCACAAACGGAGCTATCTGTCTGCAGGTGCTTTCACCTGGATGAGATACAGCCCATTTGCAGTGTCCCCAAATGCCTGGTAAAAACCTTTTGCAGGAGACTGAGCCACATTTGCTTAATGGAAAAGACTGGGGGAATTTTCTTCAGGGTCACCTTTTGCTGTACCCAGGCTTCTCTTGAAGAAATCTGGTGATGCAGTTGCAGATCTGTGTCTCCTTGCTTTAAGAGGCTGGGCAGAGTCACATGCTCAGCTGGGAAAGCACAGCCCCAATGGTGACACTGACATAAATCCCCTCCTTCAGACAGAAATGGAAAAACACGCCTTTGTTCTTCAGAATTTGCTAACTGAGACTTCAGGCAGTCATTGAAGGGAATTCCTCTATGTTGCTGAATAACCTTTAAGGTGGAAAGCAAAGGCTGACTGAACTTTCTGCATGTCACCGAGAGAAAGCAGCATAGTTCACAAGCACAGTGAAACCCCAGCACTTCAGGGAACACCTTTTGCTGCATCCTCTCTTGGAGCTGGAGAAAACCCACATGGTCACATCCAAAAGCAGTAAGTTGCAGAACTTAACCTTTTCGGCCACAAGCTAGAAACCTAAGTATGGCTTCAGCTCTCTATGGCTGAAGTGTCTTCATCTGTGCTTAAGAGAATCCTCACCATTTTCCAACTGAAAATACACTTAGCATGGAGGCACGTGTTTATGGACAATTGGCTATTGCTTTGACATACTGCTCAGAGATAATGCCGTCTCTAAATGAGATCAGCACGGGGCTTACTTAGAGGCATGCAGGTACATAGCAAATGCCCATGGCTATTCATGGGCACACAGCAGCAAGATTTCCTGCCTTTGGGAAGCATGCAAACTGCTTATGAGCCTTGATCTATGGCAAGGATGTGTTCAAAAAGAAAGATAACCTTTCTAGTTTGTCTGGGGCTTGTGTTATGTGTTGCTGTTCTTTTTGCCATAACAGAAAGTGGCTCTTGGTCTTCTGATTGTGCTGTCCTTGATGAGGCCTTTGCCAGAAAAATCCTGGGAAGTGTGAGCCCCTAAAACCTCAAACCTTAGTTTAAATAGCAAGGAGTTTACCACAATTAGTTGTCCACCTTTCTGTGTCCTTTAGGATGTTGCTGTTCTTTCTCTTTAACAGGAACAACTATTGCAGATTCTTTTTTTATTTAATTAAAGAATCCCCATCAAGCACATAGGACACAGCACACTGTATTTCCTCTAGGTAGACTCAAACCATATCACCTGTCAGATTCATTTTCTTATAGGCCTATGTAACGCAATGCAACCTTGAGGCCAGTATCTCTGCTACCGACATCAGTCTGGATCTCAGATCTAAATTATCTGGTGTTTGGCACCAAGTATTCAAAGGGTATCCTTGAAAAATAAATTGTAAGTTTGCAGAACTTAACTGACACAGTTTGTCGGCAGAGAAAGGTGGGGAAAGGGCGTCTAAAGAAAGCTCAAAGTTTTGCTTATTCTTTGATCATTTTCAGTATTTCTGTGGGGTGATTTATTCAGTACTTAGAGCATGACTTCCTGTTTACCTTTTAAATGTGTAAATAAGCATTTTTCCCTAGTCTGATGACAAAGCAAAAAAAATAGAGGAAAGGCTTCAGATCACATTGTGTTTTCAATTTTCCTGCAATGCTGTAAGCCGGAGTAGTTGCTGGATGCTGAGCATCAATATTCCATTTGTCCCAGATAAAACATTTTTTCTTCTGGCACACTGGTAAAACAAGCCAAAGGAGTGAAGAACTGGCTCCCTGGGATGCTTGAAGAGCAGGAATGCTCCCTTATCTAATAGCTCAGCAGTCAGATCATTTCACCTGAGATGAGAGAGATCAATATTTTCCCTTTCTCTATGCAAAGGAGTCTGACCCCCCACCTTGTGTCCTTTACAAGACTGTCTTGAATGTGTGAGATGACACTTGGGAGCAAAAGGCGCAAGAACGGCAGAGCTCAGTTTCTCGCTCTGTCAAGTTTCACTTTGCATGACAACTTAAAACCTCCATCTAATCAGAGTTGAGTGCTCCCATCCCACCTCCCACATGCATATCTCCATCACAAGGCTAGAATTTCATCCCTGCCCCTCTCGACGGGGAAGTATGCTGTGCAAACAGCGATCCCCAGTTCAAGTCTGCTCTCCACTCATCTCAGCCTCAACAGCAGAAGCTGCAAAGAAAGTTATGAGGGTTTTTACTCAAACTGCAGGAGCTCTTCTCAGACCTGAGCTGTACTGTTGGGCCTGACTTTGAGGGTGTAAATGCATGGTTGAGTACAGAGGTTTTGCCCTAATATCACGCTGTGTTGTAGTACACCTCTTTCAAACCTGAGGCTCCCCACACAGCATTGCAATACGCTGCACACATACCCCCAGCTGCTGCAAAGTTGGCTCCTACAGATGTAAATGGGAGCTATGAAGCTTCTACATTTCTTAAGAGCTACAACTGAAAGGAAAGGCAATTTTCCTGCCATGATTCCAACACTAGCCCATCTACAGGTGAATCCCTTCAGAAGAATGAAAAAAACCAAACCTAGCCAATTTTAAGAAGTTGACAAGAATGGTCAACTAACTTGAAAAAGGGAAAACTGACTGCACAGCACCTTTGTGCTTCCAGGTCCTGGTACAGAAGGACATAGCTGCTCCGGGCACTTCCATTATTCTTCCAGCTTTGCCAGTAAGATCAAGGCATATTTTCCTCTCTTATCAAGTTGTCCAGCCAACGTACTAGACTGAAATAGTGCAAGTAAGTCATAGGTGTGCATCTAAGTTTGGGATGTTTAGCAGAACAAACAGAGAATCTGAACTTTTGAGGCTCCCCCTGCACATTCACTGAAACCCAGCCCCATAGCCTGCGCTGTTGGATGATGTATCAGTTGTTCTTGGCTTTCCATCAAATTCCACTTAATGTTTGTATTTTTTATGGTAAGTTTGTAAATCTCAATGTAGCTGGTAACAATGTGTACTTAAAAAAGCAGCAGAAAGTTATCTGGGCTTGTTGGGAAAGCTTTCTAAGGATTACTAGTATTTGTGGAGTCAGAAGAGGCAGAAACTGTTTCAAAGCCAAATTAGTCTGCTGGCTGCTAACAAGCTATCAAATTATCCAGAGTAGGCTTCTTGCAGAACTGTACCATAATTGCTGTCTCACATGCACTGTGATTTACAACAGATCCTAAGAAACAAGATAAAAGCCACTGGTGAGTCAAAGCCAAGTGTCTTGCTGCACCATCTGCTTTGTGAGCTGAAATTTTTACCTGGCTTGAGAAAACCCACAAACTGAGAACATGATGGAAAAGATTGCCAGCAGTGCAATCAGAAGAAAATCTGAAGATAAAGAACCCAAACCCTGCAAACTCTCAATGAAAATGCAGTGGGAGCTGCTATGATCTCTTTGCTCCTTCTGTGGGGCTTCATTAGAGTCTGACAGCTTTATCTGAGCATCCGAGCTGTGGCTGGGATAACATGGCCCTCTGTGCTGATGACTAAGGCTTAGTTTCAGTAAAAAGGAATGACATGACCCTTTCTGTGCCAAAGCTACAGCGGACACATGGGCAGAAGCTGGTGGAGGAGCCAGCAGGACAACACTGGACCATTTAAAGGGGTCTGCTGATACACACCCTGAGGACATCACATAGATGAGGATTTTTGCTCACTGAAGAATTTCAAGTGACCGCGCCCAAGAATGTCTTAATGCTGTTGTAATTAGGGGTGGGACAGCCAGTTCAGATAAAATAAAGAACAACCTGAAACTACACCCAAAACTTAAATGATCTTCTCTCATCCTGTTCAGTGCTGTTTCACCTTTAATCCTTGTTTTAGTTGGGGCTTTTTTTTTCCCCTCCATGTACCTCTCCAGTTTCGAACAAAGAGGAAGCAGGAATACTGACTCTAGAATAGCAGGCTCATCTCATTTCAGTGACTAAAACCAGCATATATTGCAAGGCTCATAAAGAGTCAAGACCCTAAATCTCCAGCATGTTTTACACAAGTGATCAGTGCTTTATAAAAGCCCTCTTAGCCTACCTCCAGGTTTCAACCAAAGAAACTTAATTACCATTCACTGGCTGTATTTGTGAGCACCTTCCATCTGCAGTTTAAATGAGCCCCTGTTTCCTATGACTGGCTACAGCAACCTGTAAAACACCTCTCCTCCCAGGCCCCCTCCATATTGCACCTTCTCACAGTGCTGCAGACACTGCTCAAGACAGGACAGGGGGCAGGAAGACCTGCATTTTTGCGTGGTTTTGAAAGTCCTTCAGAGTCCGGAAAGGCTGCTGTCTCTTGTTTCTGTGCTCAAGGTTGAATTGCTTATTAGACATAGAATAAGGAAAGGATATCCCCCTGCCACCATCTAGACTGGGGAGACAACAAGGCTCTTGCCCTTCCTTTCTCTATTGCACAGAGCATCACCCACCTCTGAGGATTCCCCAGGGACTGAAGACTTGATCACTGTTTCCCCACATTTCTGGAAACTAAGAGCATTTTGGCTCCTGAGCTGAGGTGCTTTCATCTGGTGGAGCACGGGTTTGTGGAGAAGAGATGCTAGGAGGAAATGGTTGTTTAGTGACCATTTAGTAGTCCCATGGCTGATAACTTCTTATATGCTTGCCTACAAATCACGTCTTATCTTTCAAGGCGAGTCCTTCTTGCCTAGCCAAAAAAGGAAAAGAAATTATGGCAGAAAAATTAACAATATATGGAGGTATGACTTAGAGTGTCATTTGTATGACTTAAAGAGCAGTTCTGAAAGGTGTTTTTTTGTTTATTAAACCATTTGTTTGTTTTACCTTAACATTACCAGGAACGTAAGAACTTCCTTCTTATATCTTGTTAGTGGTCAGCCTGGGAATAAACCTCAAGGGACTTGGCTTGATGCCGTTCCCAAAGGCTCCAACATCAGCAATAAAGGAGCTGCATCCTTACTACATAGGCTGAGGTTAGGTTGTCTTTTTGCCTCAGCTGTCTCTGGTACTTGAGTTGCATTTGGCTATGTTGAAGTATAGCAAACTCTAGTCTGACTAAAAATGACTTTCCAGTTAGGTAGCATTACTATAATGGCAAGTGTCCTCAGCTTCCTGTTTCTTTCACAGTCTGTATTCTTTAAATACACACATAAATTCACAACAGTAAAACCCATGCAGGAAGCGAGCTATTCACTAAGCTGTTAAAAATCGCACATTCAATTTTACAAGTTTCAGACACTAAGGATGTGGGATTCCTGTTTCCTAGAGAGTCAAATCAGGAAGCAATAGCATGAGCATTGCCCCTAACCCTGAACACCCTACCCGGGTTACCTCTAGTGAGCTTCACCTGATAACACCAATTTTGAATGCAAAGAGCAGCTCATAGCAATAGTGTACCTACATTCCTAGTGCTTCCCCACACTGCCCTGAAAACCTCTGTCCTTCAAGGTCTGAAAGGACCTGGCTTTCAGCAGAGGTAGCCAGGAAGGACAGGCAGTTGGCCAGGAAGTGGCTCACACATGGTGAACTGACCCAGGCATAAGCCTCTGCAGCCTCCATGTGCCCCAGCAGTTTGCTGTAGGGGTGTGGGGGTCTGTAGGAGCAGTGAGGGGGGCTCCCTGGCTCCCCAGGCCCTGAATCAGCTCCTCCCACAAATACTGTGCTGCACGCAGTCACCAGGACTTTGCAATTTCCATCTCTTATTGCACATTCTTTTCCCCTTCAATTCCTCTCCCCCAGTCCTCCCACACACACTATGACCTTGGTGCAAAATGAACATGCTTAATCAAAAGGGAAAGAAAAACAAGTGCAGCCTTGTGCCACCACCTGTAAGCTGTCCTGAATATATTACCTGTATGGTGCCAGACAGTGACGTTCCCAGCCACTGTGAGTGAAGTACAAACACTACCTCACACCAATGGCATGTGCGTAGGAACAAAAAAACAACAACAGAATTCCTGTACGCATTACCTCAGTCTTGCAGAGTTTCTTTTTTTAATGTTATTTTGCCTCAACATGGGCATTAGAGGCACACTCTCAATTTATTTAATTATTTATTCAGCTATGCATGCAGCTTGTTGGCCGCTTAAGCTACTTTCTGAAGCTCTGCACGCACTTTAGAACAACTGAATGATACTGCAAAATCACAGACAAAGCTTCTTGTTGGTTTAAACCCTAGGAAATATTAGAAGAATGCAAACACCAGATCATCTCCTTGCCTTCCAGTTTCTGAGCTCCTGAGGTGTGTGCTATCAAATTGTTAAGCTTCCCCACCACAGTCACAAGGGCTGGAAACTCATTTAGGTTGTTTTAATTCTGCAGTTCCCCCCTTCTCACCTCAGCAGCTGGGTAACAGAGCTGCAGATGGCTCTTGCTCTGCAGAGGAACTGCACGAGGGTTTAAAACACAGGTAGTTTCTTAAAGGACCACCCCAAGTAGTAGTAACACCACATTTAACAGAGATACCAGATCTTGAAACATCATTTTCTCTGCTTATCTAATCAAACATGTGCCTCACTCATGAAGGCAGCTACTGATTTTCCAGAAATAGGGGCATTTAGCAGTAAGATGGCACCAAGAAGCAGCTGCTTTCCAGTGCTCCTGTCCTCATTTGGCTGCAGAACAGGAATCCCTCTGTAGAAAGCTTTAGCTTTCTGTTGTTCATAAAGCTCAAGCAGAAGTAAGTTTCGTGGACTGCATTTAAGCTTTTGATACTGCAACAGCTGATGCCAATCCCTGGGTGTGAAACAGGCCACCACCAACAATTGCAGACAGACTTTGAGCCTCACTGAAGTTTGGGCAGTCCTTTGTGCAGACAGGCATGGCAAAGTGGTCCATGCAATGCATCTGCCTCATCCTCAGCACCACAAGGCTTGTCTGGGACATGGCCAGCATCTTGGTGGCACCTAGCAGGTGGCTCCCATCTATGAAGAGGTCATGATTTACAGCCTGGACCACATCAGCCGAGGGTGAAGTATTTGATATCACATTTCCATCCCTGGGGCACACAGGGACCATCCTTGCTACTGTTTAATCTTGCTTCTTGAGGATGTCTGGTAGTTTCAGGTCCAGAGCAGTAATAAATTTAAAGGAAAAAAGGCACACATTAATTATAAAACCACCCATTTTTTACTCCATAGTTCTGGCTTTTTGTTTTTCAACATCAGTCCTTCAGGGATCATATTTTACCATGTCTCTGCTACTTCCTAAGCCGAGGTTTCGTCAATGAAACATTAGATCATAATGAAACAGCAGCAGTTACGTGCTCAGAAATGCATGAAGCCTTTTTTACTGTGGGTTTGCTCTTATCCAATTTCAAAGATGCACTAGAAGACTTGTGAAACTAACCCACTCAAAGTGTGAATCAAAAGCTAGGTCTGAGCTCATAAGCTGTGCTTGAGAAGGAAATCTGCCTTTCCTCTATGCTGAGTCAAGCTATTAACCCACCCAAAACATATGTACAGGGAATTTACAAAGCACCCCACTTACGCCTTACCACATCTCGCCTTGCCCCCACAAGTCTAACACGGGTACTGGCTTCCACTCCCTTTCATCTCCACCTCCCATTTGTTTTTCTCTAAGCTCCTCTTGCTCTCTTGCAGAGGGGGAAGTTCAGCTGCAAGACTGGGGTGGCCCAGTGTCCTCATTTTAAAGTTTAAGCTCTGGACTTCGGCACTGAACCCTTTTCCCCCAGCCTCAGAGGCCTCCTGACATCTTGACCCCCTAAATTCAAGTCAATCAAGTCAAGTCAACCAATTAATTGCAATCAACACACTTCTTCCCAGTGCCTGGAGAGAGCAACACCACCACTTGATTGCTTTCTCAGCCTGGGACCCTCTATCCTACCTGTAACAGGGTCAACCCCTTCATCTGGGGCTGATTCCCACTTTACAGCTCTTGCCCAAAGTCAGAGTTCTGGAGCAGTGATGGACTCTGTCCCCTGTGAAGCAATCTGCCTGGTTTCTACTGGTTAGGAAACCTCCACATATTTTACAAGTAGGTAGAAAGAAATCACTTTTTTTTCCTAAATTATGACAATTGGAAAAAAAAAACCAACACAAAAACCAACCAAGCAAACGAAGAAAAACCCCACTACTCAGTGCTTCCCCAAAAGGTCAACATCCAGAGGATGCTTTTCTGTGTCTGATTTAAACCCCCAAAGCATAAAAAAAATAAATTTCTTTAGAATGTTTTTCATAGAAGGAAGAAACCAACTTTTTTCTTCATTTATTTGCTTTGCATCAGATGACTTTGACATAGGGTCACATCACAACAATAAAGTCAGGTATCAGAGTGAAATCATTTGCTGTAGGTAAGGTGAGGCCAGGCCTCCTATTTTGTTTCCTATCAAGGGGCACAGCACTCTGAACATGTTCAGTTCAGCACTAGGAGGAGATCACCACAGCTATTGTCCCAGCTACTTATGAGGGCTTGAGCAACAAGCAACCAGAGCTCAGCAAAATATGTTTTGGACATGATAAGTAACTAAAGTGGAGACAGGAGAGACAAGTATTATTCGCATATATTTAAATACTTATATACCTGAGTCTATTTAACAAAATAGTTTGAAAAAGACAGTTAAGGGGAAAATGTCAGGAAAGGTATTGATACTTTAAAAATTAGGCAATGTGTCAATTTTAAAATAGAGCTTTTGTTTCAAACTACATACTTCTAAAACAGGAAAGACGCAGGGGGAAAAACCTTGCCCTGAAGATGAAACAGTGTCTTTGGTCTCAGTTTGACTTTGCTGCCTCAGTACTACAGAAAGTAGTGTGTGTGAAGGGGTCATATTGGAGGAAAATAAAACCAGCCCCCGAATATTTCACACCAGGGTTCCTGGGTTTTTTTCTTTATTGCAGTTCAATTACCAGATCAAAGATGCATTAAATGTTATTTATACATTTGTAATTAATGGGTATGAGCATTATAAGTGACCTCTTGCATTATAAGCAGCATATGCTTTCATATTTAAAGTGTATCCGAGGACCTGAGTAAACAGGCAAAATGAGCAAATTGTTTGCTGTAGCAACAGCTCTTTCATTTTTGATGGGAAAACTCCTCATGGCCTCCAGACACTATACAAACTAGAGAAAACACTTTGGAGAATTGGAAGACGCTGATTCAGTTCCCCCTCCAGCCTCCCCAGACAATGAGAGGATGAAAATATCCCGTAGTTACATGAGGAAAAACACCAAGTTAAACATCTTTAATGCCCATTCAATTAGGCTCGAAGGAAGGTAGCTTAGTATTTGAGAGTAATGAGTGTTATTTATAAGGAATTGTCAGTTATACAAATACTCCCAAGCTGTTACGCAGACCATCCTCTATTAATCACTCAGTACACATTCAGTTAACTGTTGCAACTATTCCACACTATGGTTGTAGCCATAAGCACATAGGTTCAGATTCCAGCCAGTTAATCCCACAAGTGCAAGCTAGCCTCAGTGTTTCCTTACTGGTTTTCCTGCTGCTCCCATCGCCTCATTGCTCGACACACCCTCAGACAGATTTGGTGACGACTGTCTGTTCCTGCTGCTGTATTTTGCCTGTGCTTGCCCTTACGGAGAGGATCCAGCCTCAACCGAAACACACAAAAGCCTCCGACAACGATTATAACTTGTTTATAGTCCTTCATTACTTAATGTAAAACATAAAGCAGTTCATCTGCTGCTAAGAGGTTCCAGCTCCCCTTCCTTGCCCTGCACCATGCCACACGTGAGCTTGGCTTTCCTCAGGCAAGATGCTCAAGATTAATGCGAGAGCTGGTGGATTTGCCCAAAAAAGGAGGAGAGAGTTTGAAAATCTTCCCTCCTCGTCCCATCATGTGTTCTTTTATGGAAAGAGCAGGCCTGAGAATGCGAAGGGGCTGGCTTGCAACAGCTACCCAATTGTGAGACTGGTGGGAAAATGCAGCCAAACTCCTTACCCAGCTGTGACCCATTTACCTTCAGGCAGAGAGGGAGATCTCACTATATACCATGGTACATCCCAAGACTTCTCCCATCTCCAAAAAGTGATCACAGCCTTAGTCAACTCGTCTGGGTGTTCAGAAGTCTCTGTTGTGAAAGCTGTATTCTCACCTGCTCCTTGTGCTGCTCTGAGTTTGCACATCACAGGGCTTCTTTCTACCAGAAAAATCAGTAATTGTGAGGAAATCTGCCACTCCAGATTGGGCTGATAAAGCATTCAGAAGTTTGGAGGTGCCTGCCGAAGCTTTAAGAAAATAAACTTTTTTCCAATAAATCTATTAAGCCTTAGGCAGCAAGTTCACCATGCTGGCAAGCAAGCAGATTTTTTGTAAGGACTTTCATGTAAATACAATTCACCTTTATTTCTGTAAATCCCTATTCCTTCAGCCTTTTGTTACCTTGACAAAGGATTTCTCCTGCTAAAAGAGCACCTACTTTTGGGTGAGCAAATATGCTGCAAGAGTTGTGGAGGGGGGGATGGACTGAAATGGCAGCAAAGGTCTGCTTGGAGGAAAAAAGGAGGGAGCACAAAGGGAAAACAAGGTAACACATGCACATTTGGGAGTGGAATCATGGAAAAAAGGAAGAATTAACCCTTGAGGCTCATTTTAGTAACTGACTCTAGTTTTCCATGGGAGAGAAGCGATGATTCAGGCAGCAGGATGAGCAAGGCGGGTAGGTGGAGAGGAAGGCTGGTCCACAGCCTGGCCATCCCCAGGGATCGGGCAGCAGCTCCACCATCCTGCCTGCAAGCTGCTATCTGCAGCCCCAGCTCCTAAGGCTGCTTACCAAAACATCCCCTGATCCCTTGACAGTGCACCTGGATTCACTAAGCATCAACCTGAAAGTTACAAGGAGAAAAGAGCTCATTGCAGGACCCATCTGACCAGTTCACATTTTCAATTGGAAGGACACATTGTTTTTCTAGCTTTAGCATGCTTGTAATTAGTTTTTAGTTCCTATTTCTTTATAACCTTAAAAATAAAGGATCTCTTTCATGGAAGACTGTTGCAGCCAACTCATACCAAGGATATCTAGCATCCACCCAACTCCAACAGAGTTCATGAGCTGAGAAATGTTGTTATTCAGCTATATAACAATTCATCTGATACCAATAAAATGCTGCTGTGTAGTTTGGGATTTAGCAACCAGGAATTCCATATGCAAGTCTGTGTGTAAGGGGAGTCATTTGTCACTGTTTCTTTACAAATGAAACCCATGAGCAGCAGAAGTTGATTTGTGAGACAGTTTTTGTCAGACAGTTTTTGTAAAACATTTTTGATGCAGATTCAGAGGAGAAACTGCTGGCCACTGAGAAGTTTGAGACATTGAAAGTTTCAGGATTTTCAATGGAAATACTAAAGTTTCATGAAAAAAAGAAAAAAATCCAACTGACTGTACCTGAAAGCTTTATCCTCCTACCGCAACTATTCAGATTATAAGCAAACTTCAGATAGGAGCTTACCTTGGCAGAGCATCTGATAATCTGAATTCTGACAAAGCCCCTCTGTGCCAGACACTGAAATCTGTAGATTCTTGCTGATCTCTTCCACATGGGAATTGATGCTATCAGGTACCTGTAACCCAAAAATTGAAATGAAGTCCTAAGCCTTGAGCATGTCTCTGTTCACCATGCAAAGGACTCCAGAGACAGTAGGCTAAAATTTCTCCTTCAACTTGCATCACAGCAGAACTGCCTACTAAAACCCTCTATAGCAGCCCTACCAAATCTCTTCTCAGAGTCTGTGTTGATGATATGGCTTCTCCAGATGTCACCAGGAGCCTAATTTAACTAGCAGCACCATAGCTCTTAATGCTGGCCAGGTGGTCTAAAGAAGAAAGGGTTCTCCTTTTACTCTGAGCCAGAAAAGTAGCTATATAATACAGCTCTATATTCACTTGTTGCCTAAATGGTCTTGATAGAACCATAATTTTCATATCAAAAGCCCCTTTTCAGGAAAGAACTGCACTATGGAGAGCCACACCATGTTTTTAAGTCACTTTCCCAGCTGGAAGACACTCACTTGGGGTTATGTTTATTAAACATTCAGCTGCCTTGTTACAGGTTTGAATTCAACTCTGAGATTTTTTGGAAACATTTCTCTATAGCTTCTTCTTTTGCATTTCCTCAGTATCCTATTGCTAAAGTGAAGCAGATTCCACCATTGGGCAGCTATTAATATGCTAAAATTCAAGAAGTTCCCTTGTATCTGAGCAGTGTTACAGCTCAGACCTGGAAAGGTTCATGGAGTAAGTGTTGTTCCACTTGCTAGATCTGATCTGGCAGCTGTTCTACCAGGCCAAGCAATGTGGCTCCACACTGACTACAGCGGGGAGCAGCTTGACACCCATGATCAGGTCCATCCTTTGCCCGGCCTAGGACCAGTGTCATAGCAGAGGGAGAGCACGGATCTGAGGGTAAAGATGAAGGTTTCTCCCCAACACTTTCCATAAGCCAGGTTATTTTCAGAAACATACAGGCGTTCATTCTCTATGGGCATGCTAGCTTCATCACAGGTCACTGCAAAGCCCTCTCCCATGGGCTCTCCCAGAGGATCTTCTCCCATGTGGGGTCTGAAGATGATGCCAGAGATCACCTTCCAAGAAGTTCCAGATGTTCCCATCATAGAACAGCTGCACCAGAGTATTGGTTCTTTTCCACAGGGTTACCTGCCACACCTAAGTCAGGTCAAACACTTTGGAGCAAATACAGACTTGCTTCTTTTAAACTGCATTTGGTTTCACAGCCCTGCTCCAAACTTGTAGTGTGAAAACACTTTTCTCCCCTTTTGTAATTTCGTTGCCACGTTTGTTCTGCAGGACCAAGAGGACTGAAAAAAAAAAAAAGATGGATTTTAATCTGGGCCTTTTATTCAGAGTGAGTTTTTAAACACAAAACAAGCAAACAGAAGTCTGTTTGAGCCCTTCTCTACATATGATGTACAGCTCCCACTCCTTCTCCTGCTGGACAGTAAGCCCTTTGAGACAAAGGCTGGTATTTTATCTGTGTTTCGGCAGCACATGGTATATCTGAAGCTCACCATTTTTAAAATACAAAGAAATCCCAGGCACCTGAGGCAAGCTGCTACCGTACATGCCCGCATGAATGCGGCAACCGGCAGCTCCATAGTAAAACCAGTCAGGTTGATTGGAAACTGGCCAGATGGCAGCTCCTGCGAGCTAAAAGGATTAATTATTTGGGGATCATGCCTGGAGAGCAGGCGTGATGAATGGAATATATAATTCCTTGTCACGACTGTGTCAGCGCTGGAAAATTGGGAACAGCCAGTACCCTGGGATTCAATCACAGCCATCTTTGCTCTCTCTGGGGAGAAAGCAGGGGTTTTTATAATGCCCATAAGATGAAAAAGGTCTGCCTTTTAGCGTAAAACTGGATGTATGAACAGTTATCAGCTAGCAGCCCTTGCTTTCCTACAATTCCATTGATGTCATGCATTCTTTCTTATTTTATTATATATTTCACAACTGTGGTGTTAATTAATATTTTATTGTGTCTCTGCAATTAACCATGTTGTGACTCAAATATCTACAGTGCTGCTTTGGATCATTTTTTTTCCCTTTTGAATTACCAACATAGGACCCTGTAGCTGCTTTTTCTGTCCTGGTATTTCACTAGATAGCCCTACTGCTCCTGGCCATAGAAAACTGCCAGCCAGCCTAAGAGAGCTCCTAAAATTGTCCAGTCTAATTAAGAGAAGTTTGTCTAAGTGGAAAAATCCACCTTGGATTTTGTTGCCAAATGTCCCCCCGGGGCTCATCTGGGGTTACATCGTCTGCTCTAGGTCAAGCCAGCGGGGGTTTGATGTCCTTCTCCTGCCTCGGCCCTGCACACAGCCGAGGCTGCGGCTGGTGAGGATGTGATTGTCCTGACACACCATGTGGGGAAATTCCTCTGCGCAGAGCAAAAACACCTCCTTGGCCTTTGATCTACATAAAATCAGTCTAGAGACAAAAGTGAACCACCGACATGGCCCATTCCTCCCAATGGGCAGCGAGGTTCTGGCTGCACTCCCATTCAAGCGACACCGGCAACAGCCTGTTTTTTGACAGCTATGCATAAGCACAGTTATTTCTAGCACAGTTTCCCAGAGCTGTGCCAGCAAAGAGGCTTTTTTGTTTTCTTTAATGTATTTTCAGACCCTATCTAGCCAAAGCATGCTCTATCCTCCACCTAGACACAAGTGTACTGTTACCAACCCTGGCCAAAGCAGTGGGGAGGAGGAAGGATGATGTGAGCTCTTGTAAGGCACCTCTACCATAATCTCTGGGGCTTTAGCCCCCAGACTTGGGCTTAGCTGCACGTGGAGAGTGCACAGACAGGGCTTCATCCACCTTGGCCCTGTCACCCACACCCCTCCTTGAGCAAAGTGCCAGTTTGGTTTTCAGGTACTGGCGCAATGGGAGCCAAAGCTGTGGTGGTGGGAGATGTTTGCTGGACAATACTATGCACAAATGCTTGTCAAGCCTGCCCTCCCTCCATCAAACTACCCTAACTCACAGCAGTACCCTGGTAGGGCTTGAGGATAATGAGCTAAAAGGAAAGAAATGGAGGTCTGTATTTGGCCAGGCTTGCCTTTACTGCCTGCTGATTCTGTCCACAACACCCCAGCTGCCATAGCCCTGGGCTCTGGGGTTGCTGCTTTGCTTTTGGCTTTGGTAAGGACATCCCCCTGCCTTTTCATAAACACCCTTTGCAGGTCTTTCTTCAGATACATCTCGTGGTGGCATAAAATATCCTGCTTCAGTAAAGCCACCTCCATTTGGCTTATCTCATTATTTTTTAGATCCTTCTTTTGGTGACCAAAGGACACATCACTGAATGTCATTGAGTCATTGCAGGAGTTCGGCAGAACAACACAGATTTGGCCTCAGATTGAAGGAGTGTCTGATTGATCCCATTCTGGGGAGAACTGAGTACAGAGGAAAGGAGCTCAGATTTTCAAGGGCTTTTGCATTTCTGAGGGCAACTCCACAGAGCCCTCCCCTCAGCCCTTCTGTTCCTCTCCCTATTTATTTATGTGTGACTTCTTTAGCTCTAATATGCCATTGTGCTGTTGTAGATCTGAAACCAACACATAAATAAGGCAAATGAAATAGAGAGAGTCTTCTAATGCCTCTCTGCAGTGTTGCTTCTCAGAGCAGAACTGGATTTCGGGAGCTTGTCCATGTCCATTGCCATTTTCTCACCTGAAACCATAATCCTCTCTTTGTGCTTATAGTCACTCCCATAGCAACCAGTTGTGATGGCTCCGAGGATTATCGCTTCAGGAAGGAAATAAGCAGCGATGGAAGAAAAAAATATAGACTTGTTTTTTTGCTCTAGTCCTGCTTTTGTGATGGTGGAACGAACAAGCGCAGATAAAATAAAGAGTGTTCTTGCTTTCAGCTTATCTCCAGACAGTCCCCAAGCTGAGAGGGTAGCCAGTTGCAAAGTTGGGTTTGTTTTCTCCTTTTCTGTGAGTCATTGTATTCAGGACTTCGAGCTGAGCCAAAGCAATATGAGGAGCACTCTGACCAAGAGCGTGCTCACCTTGCTTGGCTGACCCATCCAGTTAAATCTGTTCATACAATCAAACTGGCTTTCCTCAGAAAGGACCACTAGTCTGCCACTAATGCACCACAAAATATTTGTGCAAATTCCTCAGTAATAAAAACATTCCGAGGAGGGAGAGGAGATGGATAATACATGCTCAGTGGTCCCATGGTGAAGCCTGGGAAAATAAACAGAAAAACCTCCTGAGCTTTTGGCTGGACCAAACTGACAGAAAAGTCCTTTAAGTAACTGTGTTAGCTTGGGAGAGAGATCCTCTAGAGATCATTTAGATAACACAAGATCCTGTAGAGATCACAAGCAACAAGGTAATACTACAGAGATCCAGAGTCAAGCAGAGAAGAAATCTCCTGCTCCTTGACTGCAGTTCCCCTGCTGCAGATGTGGCCTTGCAGGACACAGCCTTGCTGCACATGGATCTCTGCAGTCACTTGTGCCCCCCTTTGCAATTTCAGACGCCAAAAGCCATCAGGAGATCAGCACAGATGGGTCTTTGTGCTGCCCTTGTTGTCCTGAAAGGCCTCTTCAGTTTTTATCATTGTTTTCCCAGAAACGACAGCATGTTCTGGAGAACTGTGTGTTATTTGAGGTGCTCAGTGATTTTTGTCTCAGTGAGTGCAGCAACAAATGAAATGGAAAATAAGTTCATTCCTTCTACAGAGTACTATTGCTGCTAAGCCAGACTAATCACCCCCTGACCACAGTGAGCAGCCTGCCTGAGAAAGAAGCTCTGGGGCAGGAATGGCAGAGCACATACCCTCTCCTGCCCGCTGCCTGAGAGCAGGCAGTCCCCGGGGAGCAGCACTCTGCCCACTCCAGGGCACAGTGATGGGTCTGGGCCTTCTGAGCCTGATGCCAACTGCAAAGATGCCAGCTTCTGCATGAGCCTATGTTCTGGTTTGGGGTTATGAAGGAGGATGTCTCTGTTTTTCCTTGCATGGAGGCAGTTTGTTGCTAGGACTTTCCCCCAGTGCTGTCCCCATCGGTTGCAGCCAGCCTGACTTTGGGGCTGTGGCATGTGCAGGGATGGCAACCAGGCCAGCTCCCTTCTCCCCAGCAGTCAACTTTCCCTCTTCCTGTTGCAGGCACCTGCAGTCCCTGCTGCCTTCCCTGGGAGCCCTGAGGAGCAGGGGGACATGCTGCTGGCTGGCTCTGGGCAGCCCCATCCCACCATCTTTCTGTGACAAGCATGAGCTGAGTCAGTGGGCAGGGGCCACAGGGACACTGCTCCATTGCAGCCATGTGCCAATACCTCAGTGCAAGCTTGTTGAAAGCAAGAGGCTATTTTGGTGCAGATGAGAGGAGGAGGGAATGATGGGTTGATGCCTGGTGGGTGATAAGTGAGTTGATGCCTTCAGCACTGCTCACCATTTCATTGTGTCTGTCAGTTTTGGCATGTGAGGGGTGGCAGTGCCAGTGTCCTCAGTAGGATACATGAGGTGCCACCACCCTGGGTGAGGTTTGAGGGTTCTGGGCAGAGCTGCTAAGCTGGGTCCAGCCACTGCACCTATGCACCCATGGCTCCAGCCAGTCGGTGTCACACCTCCATGCCACCCAAAGGGCTGCCACACAAAGCTGACAGCAATAGATTAGAGAAGGTGAGGTGAAGACTGGTGCAGGTGACCTTGAAAAGCTGGGAGAGAAAGCTATTTGCATGTGAACTTTAGTAAATATCTCCAAGGAGCCTAATGAAAACTCTAGTTGTGAGCCACCTTCAAGCATGCTGTAATGACAAAGAGAAGCTCAAACCCATGAACAGGGTAATGTGCTGAACTAATACATATTCACCACTGCTCATGTGGAGGTTGCATCAATCAGATCCACTTCATTCCTCATAGCCGGATCCAAGACAAGTCATGCATAATCTACTTCGTCTCGTTCAAGTCTGTGCTGGAGACTGGTGGTTACCAGTTCTGTTTAACAGGCTATGCCACTGAAGCAAGTGAGCTGATGACTTCAGTGTGTTGGGAAGGATCAGTTTCTTTGTGAGCATGTGCACATATGCATATAAGTTTTTCTTGTTGAAACCTTCAGGGACAAATCTGTGGTAGGATATATTTAGCAGAAAAACCCAAAGGAACATTTTTCAGACTTTGTTCTTTTTTACCTTTCTGCTAAACGTTTTTTCCCCTTAGATGAATGGAAAAGGGAAGAAAGACAATGTGTGAGAATAAGATAAAAAAGAGACAACAAAAATTTGCTAGGATATGTAAGAAGGAAAGTATGCAAATGCAGGACTGCACAGCCACGTAAAAATGAGGCTGGAAGAGAAACAATTAGGTTGCACAGTCCCAGAAAGCAGGACCAGCTGCACAAAAAACTGCTGTATTGCAGGTCTGAGATGGTGCAAATCTGTGGTGAAAACTCCCTCTGCTCCTGCCAGCTCCCCTCCCCACAGTAGCATGCTTTTTCTATTCACCTTTCTCCGGCCCTTTAGTTATGAGATGGCAGAGACCTATGGAGCACTGGTGGAGAAACAAAGAAAGCTTGCAGTGCATGCAGAGAAAAGAAACAAAAGGAAACACAGAAAAAGGCCAGTGGTGTATGAAGCCAACAACCAAAGCTTTTCACTCAGCCTTCTTCCTTAATTACTGTATTTAGCACCACTGGAGCAATCAAGAAGGTAACACTGTGGCTGTTCACTCAGTCCTGATGGACCCAGCATGATACAACCTCATCCCCACTTCTCACCACTTTCCCTGAAGCCTCTGCAATAGCATCCTTCATTCTCCAACCCTGAAGCCTGGAAAATAAGTCAAGGATGGATACTGAACTATATCAGCATGCTCTATATGCCAAAATGACTAACGTTAATATGCCCAGATTATAGCAAATACCTACAATCCACACAAATCCCTGAAGCTAAAACCGACCTGGCAAGCTTACCTCTAGATATATTTCCATATTACAATTCCTTGGAAAGCAGATTTACCTCAAAATGTGCCCTCCTGCTCTCCTCTATGCTTCCGTATGTACAGGTCCCTCCACCGAGACGTGACCAACTTAGTGTTTGACTAGCTCTGTTCTAAACTAACTTTGCAAAATTATATGGTTTAAAAATGTGTTTTTTTAAATAAAAACCTTGTATTTTGGGGATGTTTTTTGCAAGCTCAGACAATTTAGGGCTCTTGCTTCAAGCACGCTCACCAAAAACATTGGGCTGGCACCCTAGAGAGCTGTGGCAGCTACCTGTGGGGGCAGGAGTGGTGAGCTGCTGGGGAAGAGAGGACATGGACAACATAGGACAGATGTACCAGGAATTTACCAGGGTAAATTCCTATTTGTCTGTCATGGAGTAAACTTAAACCTCTTCATATCTGGGACGTGATTGTCCTCTACTTGGAAGCCTTTTCCGCCACTTTGACAATGTGAAATGTCCTCCGGGGGATAAGTGACATTCCTGTTGCCTTTAAACTGAATGCCTTGGTTTCAGAGGGATCTAGCTATGCACAAACAAGGATCAGATAGTTCTCATTATAACATGAAGTACTTAGGCTGTGGAGTAACACCAAGTTCATGTTGTTTGGGAAACCCCATTATTATTACACTACTTTTTAATTTCCTGACTTCCTGGTGGCTCATCTTCCAACCTGAACTTTGCATTCTTTTCTATCTTTCCCATCACTAGTTATAACTAATGAAATGGGGAGTGGGTAAATGTTAAAGAAAATTTAAATGGACCATCAAAATTCCTTCCCAATGGTTGCTATTTTCCAGTTTCCTAACAAATTTGTCAAATTAACAGTCTCACTATCAAATATAGTTGCAGTTGCATCACACTCATGCCAAAGCTTAAGGGAATTTTTCAGAATGAAAATCAGGTGTAAAAAATATGTCTGTGCAGCTGATGCCTCCACTCTGCCCCCTCCTAAGTCTATAGGCACCTACCAACCTATCCCAGCTGACGCTGGACCACACTCGCTGGACCACACTCTACAGAGAGAAGTGTGTGGTGATAAACACCAGTGAGAACAGGAGTGGATAGGGCCATAAAAAAAATGGGATAACAGGAATTAGCTGAATAAGTAAGAAATAAATGTCTTATTCCTACAGCCCTGTTCCTCATCACTGCTCTGCAGAAAGAGTATGTAACTAAATTAAGCAGAAGAACCTTTAGGAGGAATATGACAGGAAATGAAATCCTGACAGCAAGGTCTGTTAGGCTCTGAAATGGTCCCTCCAGGGAAGCAGCGGACGTTTGAGTCATCTGAACAATAGACTGGACCAAGTGCTGGAAAATATACAGAAGGGACTAAATCTGCATTAAGAGAGGGATGTCTCAGATGACCTAATAGGTTGTTTCCATCCATAAATCTGGGATTCTGTGTCAAGACCTTAGCCAGAAGGCAGCCCCGGCAACATCACAAATGGATACACCTATATTATGTACATTGGAGCTCAGAGTGACCACGGTGACTTGCATGTTACATGAGTGACAACTCATATTTTTGGAACATTTTAATATGTAAACTGCTTTGCATCACCCATAGGTTCTGAATCTGACTTGCGTGCTCCCCACCACTCAGTCCAAGTCCTATTTACAGGGTGAGGAAAGAGAGCAGGGACATCTACACATTAGTTATTCTTCATAGTTAAAACGCTTGGTCCAGACCCAGCATACTGGCTTCTGATGTCTTTCAGCTTCCCTGCTGTTTTCTTCTAGTGATTGACTTCTGGGGGATTCCATCTGGGAATTCTGGTGGGAAGGAAATGCTCACAGGTCTATTGATCTTAATCCAGGAACAGCAGAATGTATGCACTTCTCCCTGCACCACAAAGAAAAAAAACCCATAGTACAGAAGTATCAAAACAAACACCAAAGATTAAATTACTTAAAAAACAGTGACCATCTTGGGTTATAATAATACACACAAACCACCTGCTAGATTTTAATACCTTTAGTACCAACATCATCCCCTCAAGGAGTTTAATTCTCAAAGAAACCACCCTCTTCTCACATGAATACAGTATTATCATAAGGAAGCAGGGACCTGTTTTTCAGTGTATGAAAGTTAGCATTAGACATTCCCTTCCTTATCTCCTTAAAAATTAATCTCTCTTTTATAACCATTCATGAACATGCCTGCACATCAGTTCTGATGGCTCAGCCAAAACTCAATCTTCTAAACAAAAATGAGGGTTCAAACCCACTGACAGCTTTCCTGAGCTCCCATTTTTGTTCTCCCTTGTCTATCCCAGAAAAACGATGGAGTGCTCCACTTCAAGCCTTTCTCTGCTCTGTGTCACCAAAACTCAGCATCCTACCCTCCATCCATACAAAAGCACCACCACCCACCAGGTGCCAAATGCTGCCCATCATGCTCCAGCAAAGGGCAGCCAGCTTATCTGGCTCCCCCCTCCCGTTGCTCATGGAGTTCACCAGGAAAAGTTGCTGTTAGTAAGCCCTGAAAAGCCTTATTAGCCCCTCATTATCAGGCAGGACTGACAATGGGTAATAATCGACAAGCCACTGAGGCAAAGAAAAAGCTCCTCAGAGTGTCATTACCAATTCCGGGAATATAATTTTGAGTGGTACTGAGAAATTACACTGATTCAGGCTCTGAATGCAACACAGCAAGTTCAAAGCACACCATGTACGTGTGTATTCACGCATAAAGGAGGAGGGGTGCATGTGCATTCCCTCTTCTGATGCCTATCAGTCAGGAGAAAGGAGGTGAGCTAGTCTGTACTGCTCCAGTTTGACTGGGCACGTCTACAGCCATAATCACATCTGATCCCTTGTCTTGCCCTGCCAGATGCCAGCACTGATCAGCGTACTGCAGTGGCAGCTCTGGTTTCCTAATGCAGCAGCCACCTTCTGACACCAGAACACAAACATCACTTTGCCCAGGTATCTTAAAACTCAGCCCTTCCCTTTGGGTCTGAGAAAATAGCAAAGTTCTCTGCAAGTGTTTGAAAAATAGAAGTGGACGTTTAGCAAGGTCTGAAATCCTTTGGAATTGCACCCCTCACCTGCCTGGGTTAACCTGCTCCAAACATCCCACCTGGCCGCAGTCTTAAGAGCTCCAGTCCTTTCAAAGGGTGGTCCCTTCTAGAGCAGCCACCAGCTTGGCCTCAGGGGCAAGATGCAGGAAGACAAGTAGGGGGAGCTCTCCCTGGCTCCTGCTCCAGCACAGCCCCCAGTGCTGGCACACAAGGACAGCAGGAAGAACACGGCTCATCTCTGCAAAGAGGGAAAGCTTCTCTTTAACCCTCCTGCCAAATCCTGTTTCAATGATGCAATTGGGTTTGAGCAGGCAGGGGAGTGACTAGGATGGTCTCAACATGCAAGGTCTTCTGCAGAGTACAATTAGGAGCTGCTGTGATTTACTCACCAACTTTGGTAATGGCTCGCATGACAGGGGAAAATATTAGCAACACTGGAAGCCTTTATTCTTTTAGTGAGATTTCATTCCTCTGGCAAACAATACACACCTGAAAGTATGATCTCAGAGATCGCAAAGCCAGCTCAGCTCACAGGCAAGGCTTGGCAGTGGTGCTAGAAGCCATGTGTTGGCACATCAACCTCTCTGCAGTGATCTCCAAAGCAGCCTGTGTCCAGGCCTTGTGTGCTGCAAAACAGGGAAAAGACAAATACCAACACAAAGTCCCTGTCCTGCTCATGTCTGTGGAACACAGAGCAGGCATCCATGGCACCTCAAATTCAGCAGCTAGCAAAACCAGTGGGAGAGGTGCTGCTGGGGTGCCTGGCTCTTGCTCACTCTGCTGCACAGAGAATTGAAGTTTAAGGGCACATCCTGCCCTGGGGAACTGGTTAATCCTGATCACTGGAGGGATGAATGCAGTCAGTGACTTGATTGCATTTACAACGTTAAGCCAGTTGCTGAATCCAATTAGTGACTGTCAGCTCTTGTGGGGTCCTGCATGCAGAGAAATGGATCCATCCTGGGACCAGAATGGTGTTTATGGGCTTGTAAAACAGAATCTGTGCAGAAGAGCAACTGAGCATTGCTACAACCCACAACCCCTGTGTCTGCTACCTAACAGTGGGCTGGAGCTGGGAGAAAGTAGATTTCACAGCTTGCGATTAACCACAAAATGAGCTGGGGAGAGCCTCTGTGCAGAAAAATTATTCACTTCCCTTTGAGGATAAATAGTAAGGCTATGATAAAAGTCCAGTAGTCCCAGGCAACTTCCCCTTGCTTCCAGAGGTTTAGCAGCAAGTACCACTTCATAGCTCACTTGCACTAACACCTCAATCACAGGACCCATGGTTCCTCCTCCTGCTGCCTGAGACCATCTCAGCATCTCCCACCACTTGTGCCTTTCATGACAGGTGGTAGAAGAGACACCAGCATTAAATTCACGAGAGCTGTCCAGAGAGCTGCTTACATCAATAAATGGCGCATGAAGGAGACTGGGATCTCCACTTCCCCCCGCAGCTGATGCTCATCTTCCCAGGCTGAGATGCAGATTCTCCTCTCTTCCCTCTGGAGAGCACGCATCCCACCACACATTGGACCTCCTTCCAGTGTGCAGAGTGGGCTGGGTGTCCTGAAGTCACTTAGTCCTGTCAGCTCTCCTGTCCCTTTCTGCTTCTCGCTGCTCTCATGGGAGCACAAACCACTGGGCCACATCATTTACATGCCTGGGACTCATTGGGTCTCTTGTTTGGTGATTTACAATAGAGATCTGAGTAACTAAGAATTAAAGCTACATTTCTGTGCCAAAGCCATTATGAAGACATCACTGTAGCCTTTTATAACCATCTTACCTCAACTAGGCTACCGAAAAGCCTCTCTTCCTACCCGGACAGAGCGCTACCCTTTTGCTTGCCTATTTAATTGAATTCAAAGTGTACAAATCTCCTTTAGGAGAGAGGTATTAACCCCCACTACCCTAAAATTAGATCAGTACCCCAGTTTTTCTCAGACATATCAATAAAGGGAAAGCATCATGGGCCTCATAAATAACTGCCTGATCTGTCCAGCTTTGCAGTTAATTTGGTGGCTCTTTGTCCCTGTTCCTGTTGTGCTCACTTTCCATGAACAGAAAGCAAAAATATTCATGGAAAATGGATTTCAAAGGCATGTGCATAAGTATTCCTGGAAATCTAATTTTATGTTTTCAGTAACAGCATCTGCTACCATACAAGGGTTGAGAAGGAAAAAACAATAGGACATTTAGCTGACCACTGCACAGCTACCTTCACTTCTTGCTCAAAAAGTAGGAAGTGGGACCATATCCCAGCAAATACGAGTGACATTGTTAAGCAAGCAGGGCAAAGCAGCTAAAACGCAATTATTTTGTTCATGTGCCATGAACAGAGGGGTTGGGTTCAAAGCTCATTTTTTTGCAAGATGATGCTTGCAGAAGGAGATCTGCTTGGATATCCAGCAGGCGGCTGGGGATAATGGGTATGAGAGGCCCTAAATACCCATCTACCCATTGAGTGTGTAGATGGACTCACCAAATGATAATAATGTTACTTTCCCAGGAAATGGGAGAGAAATTATCAGCAAGAATAGGCAAAAAGCCACTTAGCTGTAATTTCTGAAATCCTTTCCAGCTCTTGACTAAGATATTTTTGTTGTCACAGAACAAACTAAGGAATGGTGAAAAAACAGTTGCCCAGGGTAGCAGAAAGGGACGTAAGACAGAAGAGAACTAAAAAAGCACCCCAGCATGATACAGGAAAAGCTCCATCAAAAATAATGAACCTAAATTCCCTGCCTCGGTGGCTGAAGAAACAAAGGATGAGATTGTCTGGCTCTGGAGGTCATAGCCTTAATGTGCTGTTAATAGTGTTTATATCATAAAGCAGTATTGCTGCTTTAGCTTTAATTTAGCACCGCCAGTTTACTTCAGCTGAGGAAGTGATCCATAAATTCAACTCTGTGTCTCTGTAAGCACAGTGAAGGGAGAAAGGCTTGCTCATTCCTGGAGAACATGAGGGGTCTGCTGGGATGACCTGGGTACTCCCTGGTGTCCACCCTGCTGTCACTGTTCTGTTACCTGCCCGTGAGGTGCAAAAGGGACAGCATGTCGCTTGCGTGGCTCAGACACTGGTTATACCTCCCCATCGATACACTCCTGGTAGTTCTGCTCAATTTCATGTCCCACTCCAGCCCCATTCCAGCGGCTGCCTGCACAGGGAGTGAGCCTCAGAATCTCCCTGAAATTCAAGCGTCGGGAGAAGAGATTTTAGGGTAAAACAATATAAGTAATTTTAGCAGATTGCTGGGACCAGGCAATTTCACTCAAGAGCTCTGAGGGAGTCCAGACTCGAAACTGCTGACCTATTCAGTACAATGCCACAGCAGCTGTTGAAATGGCGAGGCACCACAGGAATGGAAGGTGGCAAATGTTACATTCATTTTTAAAAAGGGCTTTTAGAGGCCATCCAGAACCTGTGGGCTGGAAAGCTGGGCAAGGCAAATTGACAGAAAGTATAACAAGAGCAGAATAGCCAACAATGCAACAGAAGGGGAAAGAGCAAAATTTGTGGAGTGAAAGCTGGAGCAGTGCAAATCCATTCTTGTCAAGACCTGGGCAACTTGGCATATTCATAAAAGATTGAACTGCAACCAAGTGGAGAGTGATCTCAGACAAATGAATGGCAGGTTGATGAAATGACATATGAAACTCGCCAGCAGCAAATACAAAGCAAGAAGCGTGAGGAACACCAGCCCTAGCCACACAAAGATCATCAGGGGCTCTAAATTAACATCAGTCAGGAAGGAAACCTCAAAGTCACTGAAAATTCCAGGTCACTGCTCAACAGTTGTCAACAAGGCAGAAAAAAAAGAGCTTTAGGAATGACTACAGAATTAAGAGAGAATGAAAAAGTAAGCACTTCTAGGGTACCCCTGCCTCAAACACAGACCAAGGAGGAAATAGAAGGGTGCATGAAGATACAGAAGAGGCAGCACAGAAACATGCAATGGTTTCCATAGGCAGACAGGCTGACTACAGTAGTGTTCTCCTGCTCTGTCACCTCAACAGAGAAGGGATGTGAAAGAGGTCCCAAAAACTCATGACCAGCAGGAGGTGTGAACAGGAGAGCACTACTCGTCATGTCTGCTGTCACAAGAGGAAAGCAGCACAACCCAATCTATTGGGCTGGAGGTCTTACATAAAGAAAAGGAAGCAATGCTTTCACATGATGCAAAATTGCATTATGGCAGTTGTTGTCCTGGGATGCTGTGAAGGTCACAATTATGAAAGAATTCCAGAAGGGGTTAGCCAAATTCTTAGAAGCTCGACCCATCTGCAGCTGTCAAACACAATGACCCAGATGCCAGTCAAAAATTCCCTTAACCGCAGTCCGCTTTTTACTGAGCTGGTAATACCACAGAGGGATCATGCTATGCTTGCCCTGTCCTTACACCCTGTCCCCAAAAGCCTGTTTCTGAAATGAGTTACCTGATTAGCTGGACCTTTGGTCTGAGCTGCTATCACTGCATAAGACATTACAGATGATAAAAGATGTATATTAAGAAGCTGGAAGCTGGAGTTCATTGCAGGTGATGATCAAATTTGTTCACCTCACATGAATGTCTTGCCTTTGGCAGGTTGCTAATATCTGATGCCTGATATCTGAAAAAGCATTTCTATGCTAAAAATCTACCTATCTATCTATCTATCTATCTATCTATCTATCTATCTATCATGCCCCTGGCAGTCTGTACCGAAGACCAGCTCTTTCCTGATCTCCCACAGATGCTCTGTGAAATCCATAAACCATGACGGTGGATTACCTTTATCATTGATTTAACTGTCACCACTAAAAGTAGTTAGCAGTCATGAAATAAGCCAGCAACTGTATTTGAAGCAACGTCCTCATGAGGCACATATTTCCTTTTATCAGTTCTTAAATTAATTCTCCTTCATTGCATGACGCTTGCCTTATTCTCGCTTTGCAGGATGAGTAAAACGGAAGCACTGATCACTTTCTTTCTCATGCACCATAATTTTGTATGCTCAACTGCTCTCCCTTCTGCCACTTCTCCTTTATAGCTGACACAGGCCAAGATTACACAATGATGCCTTTTGCCATGCTGAAGCCCTTTCGTCTCTGAGGTGTGACTTCTGCTCTGGACACAGTGAAGGAGAAAGTCATGGGTCTGGGGTTGAGTTATGCATGAGGTGGGGCAGGAGGAGAGGGATGGGTGAGAGTCCCTAGCTACGATGGCTGGACCACGCTGGCACCACAGTGCTCATCTTGGTGTCTGCACTCAGCTTGCTCAGTACAAAAACAGCCTGTGTTTTTCATTTCTACCAGGCTAACATCTCCTGCCAGCTCAAGGCATTTCCTTTCTTTAGAAAAACAAGGTTCGATCGTTCACTTTTAGGACTATCTAAACTTGCCAGCATCTGTTCCATC
>JAOEHY010038398.1:5851-44780 GCA_025447955.1 Psilopsiagon aurifrons
GGTACCCCCCCCCCCCCCCGCCCTTTTCTGATTTTCCCTCGGGTTTTTGCTAACTGTGAAGCCACTAATGTAAAATGAAGGCATGGAAATTTCATATTGTAGCAATTAATCAGTCCTCCCTAATACTTTCCAGTTGTAAATTGCCAGCGCTAACAGATGCGGGCTGTTGCAACCGAGCAGCTGATCCTGCCAGGGGCCGATGATGGGCTACATTTGGTTGGTTACGCGTCCTAGGAAGCCATAGCGCACCCCTACGCAAGTGTAGTGCTCTGATTAGTTTTACAGAAAGTTTCCAGTTATTAGTTAAACACGTTTGTAGTAATTTCTTTTCCCTCCTGTACTTAAGAGAAACTAAAATAGAAAAGGTGCTACCCTGTCACGGGACAGCCAGTACGAGCTTTGGCTCCGTCCCTGCAGCGTGTCAGTAAATTCCTGTTTGATTTTGGTTAGGCATAGGATTATTTTTGCTGTGGGCCATAAACACAGATCTCCTTGTCAAGGATTCAGGGAAAAAAAAGAAAAAGACCCAAGGAATTTTTCCTTCAACAATGCCTTGTTGCACAGAAGCGGGATTTCTTGCCCTCTGGCATCCCCAAGTCAGAGACCTCCGAGTGGCAGAGGTCAGGATTTGGGGAGGGAAGGGGGGCATTGGTTCAGGCTGCACCCTGCTGATGTGACTTGTCGAGTGTAATCTGTACAAAGTGGCGCTGTTCCCATCTGCCCTGCTCCTGCTGGATGTAGCTGGCTGGTGCGTTCTGATTAAAACGTTGCAAGGAAGGGAAAATGAGGAAGAAACTAAGCGCGTTTCCTATCTTAGGTTTTTAGGAGACACTTAAGGGAGTACACTTGGATGAGTAAGGGCAGAGGCGAATTGCAAAAAGCACTTACTAAACTTGTCTGGGGATTTCAGCCCTGTAGTTTGGAGCATGAAAGCTGGGCTCTTCTTTAAGAAACAGCAATAAAAGCTGACAAGCCTAAAGACCCAGATTAATTTAGAAACCCTGTAGCTGGGGGAGGAGGGGTGGAAACAGAAGTGCAGCGACTCAGACTGACCTTTCCATCACCTCCGCCGCTCTTCCAAAGACATGTGGCATCCAAGCTGTGGTAGAGCTGCGAGGTGCCCCAGGTGGCACGGGGCAGGCTGTACCTCAAACGCAGGGTCTCTCACATGCTCCCAGAATGGCACTGGGCCTCCATGTGCTGGCATGGGCTGAGGCTGTCTGTCAGTCTGGCCGATCGGCGTGGTATGGCGCTGCTGGAGTAGCGGTGCCAGAATCTGTCCTGAAAGTGCTGATGGAGGCACAGTGGCTATTTTGCAATACGTAGCAGCTCTTTTGTGCAACTCGGAGAAGTTGGCTCGCAGTTATACGCGCTGTCTGACGCGGAGCGGTGGCTGTTATAAAGGATTTAATTACTCTGATGACCCAAAGTAATAAAAGGAACAGGCCTGTTCACGTTGAGCCGTGATGCTGACCATGGTTACTTTGCTTCCCTCTTCCTTTCTCCTCCCTCGTCTCCTATGTAAAGCTACAAAGTGAAAGATGATGCCAGTATTCTCCTTTCCCAGGCTGCTATATACATTTGTTTCTATGATCTTTGTTTATATAGATCTAGGGCAGATTAAAGTGTCTTTCAAAACCAGAATACTGTGTCTCTATCTCTTCAGAAATATTTCAGGTTCTTCCTGGTACCTTCCATCCTCCTTCCCTGATCTTATATTTGCACAGCGATGCATTTTCTGTCCTCCCCACAAGCTTCCCAGTGCTCTAGGGAAATTTTAACCATTTACACAGTCTAGTAAAGCTACATGCATATTCTGTCCCAGTATTTATTAACCCATTCCCTTCATCAGGAAGCAGAGAGGAGAAGCCAGCTGACCTGTCTGTGGGGCCCCTTGGAGGGTGATGAGGTCCTTAATGCAGGTGAACGCTTTTAACTGTAGCAAAGGTGGGCCCTTTCCACAAGCTGCTGCCTGCCCATAAGCTTCCGGCCCGCCTGGAATGACAGTGACTGAAGGAGCGGTAGGGGCTTGGGGAGATGTAGTGGGGCTGCCCAGAAGGAAATGATGCTGTGGGAAATACAAGCTGGATCTTCTCATTCCCTCTCTGATCTTTGTCTATAGAATGGGTCTCCTGACTACGATGGATTTCACTTGGATTAGAGATTGTCTTCCCCTTTAGTCTTTCCTGTACGGGTGGGTCATTGTGATAAAACTTTCTCCTGAAGTTGTTTAAAAAAAGCTCTACATTGTGATACATGTATATGTTCATATACAAATATCACATGTACATACATATAGTCATTTATAAGGGTATCTTATCAATTTAGGAGGCTATTGGATTACTTCTGTTCCAGTGTTTTTACCTGTGTAGAGTGGGACTATTTACTGACAAATTTGTTGAGGTCTTTCTCCTGCTTTTCAGTTGATGATTTAAGTAAAACAGCTTTCTTTAGGAGCATGTCAGAGAAATCCTGTTCTGAAAAGCTGTTTGGTTTCTTAGCATGTGCACATGTGTTTTTCTCATTACGATCTTAGGTTTCAATGGTATTTAAGCCCCATTTTACAAAATTGAGTTATTTTGGAAGCATTAGACTCTTTAACAGTGCCTAATGTGAGCCACACTGTTCATTAAACTGCTGCATGTGTGTACCTACATGCGTTGTATGGTCCTTACAGGGCTTGAGCAAGATTTTTGGATCGCTGCAGAGGTTTGGGAGTGCCTTATTCTTGCGCTTTGCCTCCAAGTGATGCAGGTGCCTCGACTGGAGCTCACACAGCAGAACACACTGTGGATATGGAGAATTGCCAGGTATTTGTGACTGGCTAGGGAAGTATTAAACAGTCCCATTTGAAGAGGTTTCTGGGAGGCACCTGGAAGAGAGTACAAAATCTTGTGTTTGGTGTTGTGGTTGATAAGGGTTTAAAGGTATCTGCTGTTTAAGCTCTGAATAGCTGAGTGAGGTCCTTATCTTTACTTGGCCAAATGCTCCATCTAGTAAAAGCTGATTTGTTTCCTGAGCAGAGGAGCAAAATGAGGGTTGCTGCATTAGCTCTGCGTGGCATTAGAGCTCTGCATGTTCAGTAGAAGCAGGAAGGGCTTCCTGCCTGGTTTGGTGTTCTGCCCCGTTCCTTGGAGGCCCACGGGTGTACCTTCTGTGACAGCTGTGCCACCCCTCTGGGCAGGGACAACCCTTAAAGAAGATCCCTGTATCACACACATGTATGTGAGGAATCTGCAGCCCAAAGGTAAGTGTGTCAGATTGACCTTCATCTGAAACCTGCTCGCTCTTAAAGCTGAGGAGCTGTAGGTGCATTGTGTTGGCACAGAAGAATGAATTGATGTCTCATATGTGGCCTGGTTCATGGTTATTTCAGTGAAGGGGATTGCAAGCCCTGCTAGCCAGAAGCCTGTGAAATGTGGCCAGGACTGCGATGGAGGTGTCTGCCCCACTGAATGTCCATCTGTCACCTGTGGCGGAGGTTTCTGCTTCAGCCCTCGTGGTCATTCTGCTCCTAGCTTTGCTCCTACCAATTATATCGGTAATCTTTAAGCCTGATGGTTCTGTGAATTTCACTTAGTTCGTGGTCTCTGCAGTGCTCAAGTCTCTCTTGAATTTGAACCTTTTTATTTCAGAAGTCAAAATGGAGGAGAAGAGCACACTAATTCAGTTTTAATGCCAAGGTTGTGTTGGAAGTACTATTTGTTACCAGTGAGGTGTGCTTGAGCTCATCTAAATATTGGTAGGCTGTGAGGCCTAGGTGAGATTATTATATAAGCCTCTCCTCAACAGTTTAAAGCCTAATTAAATATTCTCTGTTCTCGTTTGTAAGTGAGATACATTTTAATTACAGAAGCTTTCTTCTGACATGCAAAGCACTTGGCTACCGAGTGTGTTGGTTTACTAAGCTTGGTCTGCATGCTTTCTTATAATCTCAGTTCAGCAGATACTGCAGTAAAGTGTACACAACCTTTTCCAGTTTGCGTCATCCAAAGCTCATGTTTTTAAACATGAGCATGCAAGTTTCCATTCTTCAGTGTTCCTGGAGAAAATGGAAAACAGGTTATGCCACCCCTTTGACATTTTTTCACCATCTTTGCCCTTTTAACTTTCACAAGCATTTCTTGAGCTAAAAGTTTAGAATTTGGAGAGAAAAACTGTCATGGTCTTTTATAAAATACATAAGATTATCCAGATGTGTAACAGGTTGATGTGAACCGGGGCTCCAGTAATTTTGCAAATGAGAAGATATCCATGCATACAGCTCCCAGAAAACTGATCCATCAATTGTTTGTGGATTTTTGAGCATCTGGAATGATTTACTAACTTCGCAGGAGACTTAGTGTGCAATTGAGGGCTTACTGCTTTACTTCTTTCTGCTTCACTGCCTTGTGTAAAAGACAAATAATATTGATACAAGAGAGCTGTATGAAGCAATGCTTATGATTTAGTAGAGATATGCCCTGCATAAAGTACTGTTTAGATATAGTTAATCCTGCCTTGGGGGCAGCAGGATGCCTTGTACAACCTCCTGAAATGTCTTTCAAGCTTGTGATCTGAGTTCCGCTGGCTCAAAACAACCAGGCGTGTTTCGTGTAGGAGTTCAGCTGAGTCTTGATGGAAGCTGTAACCATATTTCTGTATAGCATGGCATTTCATTTGATTTCTTGTGTTATCCTGGTTAGTCATCTCTCATCTTAATTTTTCCTCCTCTCCTGACTTGCAAACCAGATTCTGCTTGGTGGATGGTGCATATCGTTACAAGAATTTGCCTTAGCAACCAGATAAGCTATTTTTGGAAATCTCTCCTGTCGTTGCAGAGCATCTCTGAACCTCAGGATGTTGTACTGCAATCTCTCTGAGCGGCTGAAGCCTGTTGTTTTGTTTCTTATGGTCAGACAAACACAAACTGTGCCATGAGTGGACTTGACTTTGTGCACAGGGTGATGCTATTTGAGACATGAGAGAAATTCCTGCAATGTTTATGAGCTGAAGAAAAATGCCTTTGAAGCCAAAGTATTTCTTATGCGTATCCATGTGTATGATTTTGTTTACAGTGTGTTATCTGAACAGTCATCTGCACAGTGAGCACCTGATCTTGAAAGATGTGTAGTGCCTGGGTTGGCCATGCCAGGGTTGAAATTATCTACTTAAGTGGCTGCCCTTGAGCCTTTTGCCCCTGATACCTGGAGCAGCCTGGCAGCATGCTTCCTGAGTTGAGGAGTGGGATGAACAGCTAATGAGATCTTTCTTTTATGGCAACATAGGAACATAAGTCTCTGCTACTATTTGGGTTTTGAGCTAGTCAACACTGGAAATATTTAAAGATACTTTTGGAGTGTGGCCATTTTCTTTTCCCTGTCTCTCTAGTCTAAGAAAATTCCAGTATTTGGGATATCATTGCATTTCCGTAGCACAGCAGGAGCATAAGAATTTATGTGTTCAGCTGCTGATCATCATCTGCTGTGGCAATGCTTTTTGCAATGATTATCTTTTCATTGCTTTTGGAGGGCATTCCGGAGTCTGGTGTGTTGTTACATTCTCATTTCCTGATTATCAGCTTAAGTTCTCCAAATCCTTCCCTCTAGCAATCTCCTTTTTTGCTGTATTTAAAACTGTCCCTTGTAGTTCATATATTTCTTTTAAAATCTTTCCCTAGATGTTTTTCCTCTTAATGCAAACTTAGAATGAGGAATTTTAAATAACTTGAGCTTGCATAGCTTTTAATTGCAGTCGCTTTGAAAATGTAAATGTTCTCCTGTAAGACCCGAAGAAATCAGAAATGTTCTCACTATGCTTGGGTTTAAAACTGGATTTGATTCAGAGAGGGAGTAAAGGAGCCGCTCTGGACTTAAATGATAAGTATTGCCTTGGCAGTGATCAGGAGGCTCAGCTGGAACGCGGGAGCCTGAGTTCAGATTCCTGCTCTTTTTCCCAAGACACGTCCAATCCTTCCGGGTGAGTGGCCATGGCATGATGGGTCTTCTTGGATTTCTTTTCACCTTTGAAAAGAAACTTTCATCCCTCAACTGAAAGACTCTTCATATAAAAAATATTTTTGTAGCTCTTGTTTCCTGGTATCGTTTCTGACAGTCACCTTCTTCGGATGCTGGTTTGCCTGGAGGGGTGCAGCAACTCGAACCTGCAGGTGCAGCTCAGTCTGTGAGCAAAATTGATGAGTTTGACAACACAACTCATTGCAATTTTGGGTGCGTGTGTGGGAGCAGTCATGAATATAGCGTGCTGAAATACCAGGTATTGAGGCTCTTTGTGTAGTCACAGAGCATATTTACTCCACAAATTTTGCCCTTCACTGTCTCCAGGGATCAGCCGTGTTTTGAAGGGATGCTTTCTCTTGCCTGGGCTTGCTTGTGTGTTAAGAGAAATAGCTCTCAAAGTAACTTGGCTGTTTAAGTGGCTTAGCCCTCATCTTGAAAGAGAAGAACAGGTGTGTTCAATGAAGACATGAAATCCAGGCAAGATGTGCTAGATACTGGCTTCTATTTAGTGTCACACGAGCCAGTCTTATACTAAATCCAGTTTTTGTCACACCCATATGCCTCTTTTTGTGTCAGACTTTGCTGAGGAGTCAGCTGATTCTGTGCTGAGACGCCTCTTTGGCTTTATCTGATGAGAATTTTGAACATGAATTTCATGGTGCAAAGGATGTCAGTGAGAAATGACATAACGGACTTGGATCAAAGCCAAAGGACATCCATGGAAAATTCTTAAGCTTGTGTTGGTGGGCTCTCTATTGTGTCCAGAATGGCTTAATTTGTTTCGTATTGCCCAGTGTAAATGGCTTTTAGATGATACAAAGAATGATGAGCTTATGCTCGTTTTTCTTTTCAGCATGATAGGTCTGGGTCAGAAGAGCATCTGCTGTTAGGAACTGAGGAAGGGAGGCAAATGTGTGATACCCGAGGGCTTTGTTTCTGATTTGATCAAGCTGTACCATGCAAGCTTTTCTTACTTTTCTCTTCGCAAAATACCGTATGCTTCCCTCTCTCTCTATCTATCTATCTTCCTTTACAATACAGTTGTGACCTGTTAAGAAAAAAGACCTCAAAAAACAAAGACCCAACTCAAACCCCAGAATTGAATTAAAACAGTGGCAGGTTATTCAGTTTCAATGAGTGATGACATGCAAGATGTAGGTTCTCAGGGGCAAGAAGTTACGTAGATTGTTATTGTAGAAGATGAGGGATTGCTTAGATTAAAGTGGGATGCCAGACAGAGGTATTACACAGAGATGGTTTTCTCATTATTTGCGTTCTCTAGAGTATTCTATATTCTCTAGCATATTCTTGCCATATGTGTTTAGTTTCCAGAAGTTTATATACATTATCTGCTTTTCGTTCCAAACAATCTAACATTTATTACTAGTTTCATGAGTTGTTGTTTCAAGGGGGAAAAAATCTGTACAAAGCTGCTTGTAGCTTGGAGTTCTGCTCTGGCACCATACCATACACAGTATATGCCATCTGCATCAAAGAGGATGATTAAAAAATGATGCATATCAACCAAGTCTTAGTTTTCTTAAAGTCATTTACGGTCATGCAGATCTTTCTGAAGAGTGTTCCTGATGCTTCTCTGTTTGTCGGTAAAATGGCTTTTAACCCTTAACCCCACACTGGAGCGAGAAAGTGAGGCTCATGTTTTCAAAGTGGTAATGTTCATGTCACTGCCCTGTAAGCTATTATGGCTACAGGCAGCTCTGGTACTGCCCTGGGGACCTGTCCGTCCCCACCCCTCCTGGAAAGCCCCTGTGCTCTGCCACTCTACATGCAGCAGTGGAGATGGGATTCAGCCCTGAGAAGATTCAGTAGAGTCAGGGCCAGGTCGTCCCTGAGCCCTGTGGCTCCATGGGATCCTGGAGAACTACACCATCACCCCTGATAGCACCATGTGTATGGGTCCTGAGTGAAGTAGGGCAGAGAGAGCAGCGTTACTCAGGACACTTCTCTGCAGAAACTGAGGCAAAGGGAAGGGCCGCGTGCACGTGTTTGTGAAGCTGCCTGAAGGGGTAAAGCTGGGATGTGGGGAGATGGAAGCGGGCATCTTCTGCACTGGGGAGTTTCAAGGGTCTCTTCTCAGCATCCTTCCCCAAGATGAGGAGACTGTGCCAAAAATGAAATGAAAAGGAAATGTTCTAGGGCATCTCAGAAGGAAATGTCTTGATGAGAAATAACTCTGCTTATAGGTTGTGTGCTTGCAGCCTTATAAATGATGGATGGAAAGACTGTATTGAACTTAATTATAAATAAGAGGAACCACTGCAGTGCTGTAACATTGTTTTCCATGCTCACCTTTTTCTTTTTTTTGAATTATGCTTGATTGTTGCAATTGATTGCAATTGTGAGAGCTAATTTTAGTGCATAAATTTTATAATGGAAGACTGCCAAGTGTCTGTGTAATGGAGGATAACAACTGCACAGAATTTGGTACAGGGTATGCTTGTCTTCCTTTCTCCAACCTAGTGTTATTTGTATATTGCCTATATATATGAAAATATATGCCTATATATCTTCAATTTTCTCAAATAAGAAAGTAGAACTAATTCCTCTTGAGAAAACAGAGGAGCAATTCACAGACTGTGATGATTTTAAGGATAAGCTGAATTTAATGCTGATGATAAAGTGATCATTGCCTTAGTTCAAAACTAACTGATTTCATTTTTAAACTTTGCATGATGGAGCAGAGGGTAAGCAGTGTTGTTCCAGCCTTAAACATACTGGATTCGTTTCTTAGCTGATGAAGTTAAAAAACAGCATTTGGGTGTACAGATCTGGGCCCTTAGAAAATGTCACGGCCGTTTTCATAGGAGCCTGGTCCAACTTCCATGAAGTTCAATGTCAGGACTTGCAGGGAGAGGAGGTTTAGTTGCCACAGGGTGAAAATCAAAGATTTATTTCTGAGTGAGGCGTTAACTTGGGAATCAAATTTTTCTACATGCAGATTTTCATATGTCCTGTATTCAAGATACGGTATATTTCGGTCTGTTTTGTAGGGCTTTACCTCTTCCAGGTGCATTTGGCCAAAGAGGAAGAAGTCTGAAGGGGTAAACAGGATGTGAAGAGTGCAGATGGGTTTGGGGTGTTTAAAGCTTTTTGGGTACTCAAATGACTAGGTGAGCTCACTTGTAAGATAAGGTACTAAAACTCACTGGAACTCATGTCGTCTTTCTCCTAGGTTTTTGGTGTCTCCTCTCATTTGTTTTTCACACTGTCATTCCAGTTGTGATTTGTCTTACATGCTTGTTTAAAAACAAGTTATGTTTTCAAGCACCCATTACACAAACATTTGTCTTGGTTATCTTTCCAGAGTTAGTCACAGATGTAAGTTTTGGCAAAGTTAGGGCCAAGAATGATGATAGGTGGAGAATCCACCTTCTTGAAACATCAGCTCGCTCTTTTGTGTTGGTTTTGGGCATTCTTAGTTCAGCCTGGTACCATGTGGGTTTTACTTAAGGACATAGCTTGTCCCTGCAAAAGCATCTTTTAAAAGGATAGAACAGTTTAACTATGCTAAAGAGAATTAATTACAATGCCTTTTAATGGAAAGGGAATGAGAGTTGGTTTCTTTCCCCCCCTCAAAACAAAGCTCCAGCCTCGTGAAACATTTTGCATCAATTACAAAAGGAACTTCAGTACATTTTTCTAAAAGAAGGAATGCACCAACTGCATCTGCTCGGTGTGGGAGTGACATTTCAAGATCCCACTGACAGTCACATCATCAAAGTAAACATCATCTCTGTCTTACTGGTGCTAGCTGAAGAACTCCCCACTTTCGGGGGGCAAAATTGTCCCTTTGAGAAATGCCAGAGGAAGGCGCAGGTACCTTTGGGCCTTAAACAGGACAGACCCTGCAATTCTCTAGCATAGTAAGATTTGTTTCCTGCAGGAAAGGAAACTTCAGCACACCTTGTCCTTAACTACATCTCAGCCTGTGCCAAGAGGGATTCCCAAATTTTGTTTGCCAGATCTGTTTGATAAAGACACCTTGTCTTCTTGGTGTGGCTGAAGAGGTAGCCGCAGTACTCAGTGCTACCACTCTGATGTTGGTGGACCTGATAGCGCAGTCTGTCTTTCTGCTCTTGCTGCCTGTGGCTGCACACTGGGACTCAGCCTCCAGCCCACACGCCTGTGTCCAGTTTGTGCATGAGACGTGGCTCGCTCCAGCCTCTGTAGGAGGCTGTCGAAACAGCTGTCAAACCCTCCATGTTTAAATGGCATGTTTACATAATCCAGCCCTCTTTACCTTATGGAAGGGGACTGAAGAAAGGGAAAAATATGAAATATTTATTGAGCCATGAGGACTTTCACTGTTGGTTTATATTTACAGGCTTGGTCAGGTGATAGGATGATAATATGTTATACGGTAGTGATGTTCCTCAGTCTTAAGCAGTCCTGATTATCTACTTACTTATATTATGATTTTCATTGGTAGATTTCTAGTTGCATTGCAGAAAATGACCTGTGATGCCATATCTTCATTAATGGGAATCAGCTGTGATTGAGGAGTGAAATGTAGCAAAGGTTGCACTGTGGTGCTGCAGCAGAGCTGGGAAGAAGACTTCTGTAGTGTGCTGTCAAGTGAGCAGTGCTGTTTCCAATTCTAGTCTTTGTTTGCATGTTGTTGCAGAAAGATGACAGAATCATAGGATTGTGTAGGCTAGGAGAGCTTTGTGGTCCCACCTCCCTCTCAAAAAGCATTTACAAGCATTTTTATGTGTGTGTGTATGTGTATAAACAGTGATCTGGTGCAGAATCACAGAATAGTTAGGGTTGGAAAGGACCTTAAGATCATCTAGTTCCAACCCGCTTGCCATGGGCAGGATCATGCATATTGGCACCTTGTTTGAAGCTATTGCACGTGTTCTGAGAGGATTTATTTGCCACATTGGTCTTGCAGGGAGGGGTTCACTCCTGTGAAAACTCAAATCTCACAGCCCTATCATAAAGAAAGCAGCAACATGGACTTGAAGAAGGTGTCTTTGGAGAAACTGAAGCAAAGAGTGAGTTTGAAGGAAGAGAAAGGCTGGACAGGCGCAGAGGAAATAGTATTGGCAATGTGGCAAACAGCATCATAGAAGGCCAAAGCTATGAACAAGATCAGGAGACAAATGGAGCAGTAATGAAAGAGAGCTAGTGACACCAGAAGCTGCTTTGAAGGCAAAGGTGGAAATACAAGCAGAGGGGAGGTTTCCCTCTTTGGTCTATTTGATATGTAGATTCCTAGAAACTTGAGGACAGAACAATGGTGGTGATGATCACCTGCCTGTGTGGCTCTTTGTCTGGGAATCCTCGAGAATCTCCTTGGGAGGGGATCTTCCAGAGGAACCTGTGAAAGCAAGTTCATGTGTGAGGTCGTTCAGCCAGGAGGCGTTTCTGCAAGGGCTCCTTTTGCTTGAGAATCACTTGCAGAACAGAAGACAAAGGTAAAGACCCCGACCTAGTCTGTTCTTCCGCATAACAGCAGTCATGGCACATCACGTACCTCTCCCTGAGGCCTGTGATGCTTCAATTCAAGTTGTGGCATATCTGTTCAGATGTTCAGCTTCTTTCACCATGGCCTTGTCTGATGGCAGCCTGTCGTGACGCTGGTGAGCCCCTGCAGCACTGCGTTACTTCTGTGCTGGAAACACGAGCTCAGTTTGGCGTACATGGTGTACACGGCGTGCATGTGGTAATGCCGGCGCTAGCTGGAGGTTCTGCTGTTCCAATGTGGTAGCAAGGCAGGGATCTGGCAAAGAAAGGGGCTTACGGCTGTTGCTGTCACTGTCTTGTTGCCCAGCTCCTGTGCTGTGGTACTGCCTGGAGGCCCTCTCAGAGCAGGGCTGTGCAGGCATGCGGCAGCAGGGGGAATGATGTTGGGGAAGGGTGATGGCTGTGGAGCCATGAGGAAGGCAGGCAGTGTAGGGAGAGCTGCACCATAGGTGAAGCGGACAGTGGAGAGCTGGCACTTTGGGGAGGTGTGGAAGAGGGCATGAGGAAAGTAGATGTGGCAGTGGCAAGTGGGCAGCAGCCAGGCGAGGCAAGGACTGTGTCTGCAGACTGCTGTTTGGATTCAGGTATAAGCTGTGCTTTAAATAAAACCATTCAGCAAATACTCAATGGTTATTTTTTTCTCTCCTGTTATGACTTTCATACACTCCTAAACTTTGCAGTGTTTGAATACCACAATGCAGTTAACAGTGCTGGGTGACCAAGGGGGAGTAGGGGAAGGAAGAGGGCATGGGGATCAGTGCTGCTTGGAGGAGGAGACAAAGGCTGGGATTGTAGGCTGGTGGGAATGTGCCAGATGAGAGAGGGAGAGAGGGAAAGGAAGAGGATGAGAAACGGATGTTGGAAGTGGTGGGTCAGAGGTGAGGGGCTGCTAAAGGCATATCTCGTGTGCAGCTGTGGGGACACAGCAAAATAGCATGGTTAAAGGAGATCACCACGCTGCAAGGGTGGAGAGAAGACGCCGTCAGCAGAATAGGCTGGGGTTATTCCTAGGTACCTCGTAGTCTTTAACTAATTTTTGGTAGGGCAGTGTTGTTAGTGAAACTCTGACTTGTTTAATGGAAATGGCCCATTGTGGGGTGGGATGCAGTGGTTGCAGGACAAGGTCGGATGTTCCCCACAGGTACTGAAGCAATTTGCCTTAGAGGCTGGTTGGGAAAAACACAGAAGCGACTGTTCTGAGCAGCGTTGGTGGTGTTGAGGGAGCATGGCTGGGGGTGCCTGTTCCCTGTTTCTCTTGGCTTACTTTGCAGAGAAAAAATAAAAACACAAAGTTGCTTTCTTGAGCATCTGGGTATTGTTTTTTTTCAATATTGCAGAGCTGAGTTGCTGTTGAAAGGGACAGTGTTTATCGCACCTCTTCATTTGCTGGGCCCCCTGTTCCTGCTGCCTTGCTTGTGTCTACCAGCACTCCCCGGCCACATGGCTAAAAACTGGCGTGGTATCATCAGATGCCCTTTTGGGCAGCTTGATTTGGCTGACTTGTGGGCGCAGCCATGCTCGGATGGCATGAATGAGGCATTGGGAATGTACAGCCCTGGGTTATGCTGTCCCTTTCATAGTCTTGGTTTGAACTAATACTGAGAATGTACTCCGAGTGACACCTCCTGCCCTTCAGTTTTAGTACTACTGTCAATGTTTAGTTGGTGGTATGTTACACCTTGTGGATCCCATTTGTCTAAATCCTTTCTTTTCTCTCAGTGTACGTTCCAGTTGGTGCTCCTTGAGTGGAGCTGCTGCAAGACAAGTCAAAAGCATCTGTAAGTGCCACAGTTACGTTAACACATGCACATAAAGGGCAAGTTTCTCGAGAGCAGTGCCTGCTCCATGGGCTGTCCCTGGGCTGCAGCGTCAGACCTGCTGAGAGCTGCATATTTAGAAAGCTGGGCTGATGTTCTCACGGAGATAGAGCTGTCTTGCTGGCAAATGCTGCATAGCCGGGGTTTAGACTTGCTTGTAATGACTGAACTGTGAGTTGTCAAGAGTGAGTTGGAGGTGTAATATGAGGAAAAAATGGGGTGAGGTAAGAGACAGGTCTTGGGCAAGAGCACAGAAAGGCATATCGCTGTGAGAGACAGAGAGAGAGGGGATATCCCCGGCAGGTGAGTGGCAAAACAGCATTAAAACAGGGTTTCAGTATTAGATGTAGGAGATGTTGATTCAAGAAATGTATACATATATCATGGAAGATAGGCCTGTAGGAGCGCTTGGAATTAAAGAAACAGAGGTGTTACAGGTCTGACTGTGCAAGAGGTGGGTGTGTTGCTGAGACATGGAGACACCTTCATGGTGGCTCAGTTTGCTGACAAAAGCAGTGAGTTGGCATGGATAGTGCTGGGTATGAGAAGGGCCATGGGCAGCTGGTGGTGCCCATGAGGGAAGAACGTACGTGCAGACTGAGGGGATCAGGGGCAGAGGAGAGCAGGACAGGATGATTTCTCCCTGCCAGCAGCTTGGTAGGCTGGTGTGGCTTTACCCCGCCACCTCAGCCCTGAGTTCTAGGCAGGTCACTGAAATATGGAAGGTAGGTTTTACCCTCTGTGCACGTGTCTGTGCTTCTTATTTTCCCATCATTCTGTCCTTTGCCATCTCTGCTCTTGGGAGCTCCCCTTCTGACTGCTCTGCTCTAGATGGGTGCTTTGCCCTTTGACATGTTAGACTCTTACTGCCATCACTTCTGAAGTGACCCTGATTTTTATGAGCGTGGCAGGTTCCTTCAGCCCTGCGCTCCTCAGGAGGTGGTTGAACGGACCCCTGGATAGCACAGGTTATCCTTTTGATAGCATTGCTAAGATGTGGGATGCTAGGGAGACAACATAACTGGCTCTTTCCACTGCAGTTCAGAGGGGTGGCTATTAAAAGCTGAGCTAGGAAGCCTGACAGAGTAGTGCAAGCTGCTTGATGGCTGCCTTCTTTCCAGATTTGCAGCGAGATAGGAGAAGCATTTGGACATGACCTGTGCTATAGCCTGAAATAATTTCTGCACTGGCAGACATGGAAAGAGATAAAACAGTGGAGAGCTAAGAGCTAAATCTCTTCTGTACAAATACTAGGAGCATATGTAATAGGATTCTTGAATTGGAGTTACATGTTTTCAGGGATAAGTAAGTACTGTATGATGATACCATACTGTTAACAGCCATTCTAAAAACAGAAAATAGGACTAGGGATTTACAGTGGTTGTAGGGGATGCTTGTGTTTCACCAGGAGCTTTTGGAATAATGGAAGAGAAGAAAAGGCCTTTGAAGATAAGACAAAATGGATCCCTAAGAAAGCTGGAACTCTTCTTGAGGGGAGTCTTGGAGGGAGAAAACAGGAGTGCTCTGACCTCAATCTAGTCAGGTATCACAGATTTTTCTTACACAAAATACAAAAGTAAGGAAACTTTGTAGACCTTCTAGTCAAAGTTTGGTTAATTTACATAGAAAACTTACATTTCTTTAAAACACATTTTAATTTTTTCTTCTGTGGTCCTCTCAAGAGATACATTAAAAACTGCATCCCAGCTTCTATGTTAAATATGTATTATTGATGCTGAGGTTTTAAGCAAGCTAAACTTAGATGATGTTAGAACTGAGGTTTCCTACCTAATCTTAACTTGTTCACTTTACATGTGAGCATTTCGATGCAGTGTTTAATTACAGGACACCTCCTGCACTGCCTGCAGCACCTTTGCTTCCTGGCAGGGCTGGCGGCAGTGGCACAAAATGAGAGGCTGCCTCCAACCCTGGTTTTGTTGCAAGAGGGACTTGATGATGAGGAAGAAGGCAGGCTTCTTGTTGCTGTTACCCTCTAGTTTAGAAGATCTGGGGTTTGCTTCTCCTGGGGACTTACTGGCTTGAATGGATTAAAGCCTGGGCTCAGTTTGGCTCATGATCTGTGTGTCAGTCACTTGTTCTCTTCAGCCCCTGTCCAGGTGAGGGAGAGAGATGCCCCATGTCAGAGGGAGCTGGTTTTGTGGCAGATGACTGTGGTAGGGCAAGGGCTGGCTTCTGTGGAACCAGAGAAGGATTTTGGCATGTGTGCTCATGAGAGCAGCCAGTGTTTGGTGTGAGTGTGCCCAAGGAGCCGGTGTGCACTCAGCATGTGGTGACTGATGCTCTCCGAAGCTGCTGCCGACCTTAGCGCTGGACCGAGGCCAGCACAGCCTCTCCCTGGGGCTTTCCGCACCCCTCCGGAGGTGGTGGGAAATGGGGGAAGTGGTGGCCCGGCCCTGGGTATCGATGCAGATTTTAATCGAGCAGAGCGACAGTTCTGCCCATCATTAGGATTCAAGCCAGCGTGCTTTAAGACTTCCAAGCTGATATCCTTTGTGCATGTGTAGTAAGGCAGATAAAATTTCCCACAAAGGTTGCTGATCTACTGCTGGTCCTGCCCGAACTCTTAATAGACAAAGTCCCTCTCCTGCCAAGTCCTCCTTGCTTCACAATGTGTGTGGGTCATCCTATTTTTAGCTGAGTTTCTGCCTGTTTACACAGAAAGCATTTCTTTATTGAAAACCAGGCTGGGCTGAGGGAAAGCAACAACCAACACAAAATAAACAAGGCTTTTTGATAAATGGCTGAATAACTTTGTCCTGGGCCGGCAACCAGCAGGAGCCTCTCTTAGCGGATGTGAAGAGAGGTCAGGACCTGGGTTGAATATTTGAAGCTGCTGCTTAATGACTGATGAGAATTATGCTCCAGTCTCTGATCCAGCCTTGCCTTCTTCTGCCCTGGGTGGCATGGTGGCAGGCAGGCTGCAATGAGAAGCCTGCCAGTTTTATTTCTAGTTCAGCTAAAAGGGTTGCTACAGTTCCTTGCTTTCTGTTGTGGTTGCTAATCCTGCAGGCAAGCTGTTTGTTCTTGTGTGTTCTCAGCATTTGTTTTTTGTAGAGTCGTATCATCAATGAATGGTTTGGGTCAGAAGGGATTCTAACGATCATCCAGTTCCAACCCCCCTGCCATGGGGAGGGACACGTTCCACTAGACCAAGTTGATCAAAGCCCCATCCAGAGAAAGCCACCAAATTTGTCAGGCACAGTCTGCCCTTAGTGATGGCGTGTTGGCTGTCACCAATCACCCCTTTTTTTGTCCATGTGCCTTAGCACAGTTTCCCTGAGGATCTGTTCCATGATCTTGCCTGGCACTGAGGTGAGACTGAGCGGCCTGTAGTTTCCTGGGTCTTCCTTTTTTTCCTTTTTAAAAATGGAGGGAAAAGTTCCCTTTTTCTGTCAGTGGCAACTTCACCAGACTGACGCAGCTTCTCAAATATGATGGATAGTGGCTTGGCCACTTCATCTGCCAGTTTCTTCAGGACCTGCGGATACATCTCATCAGGTCCCATGTACTTGTGCACCTTCAGGTTCCTTAGATGGTCTCAAACCTGATCTTCTCCTGCAGCAGGCAATTCTTCGTTTTCCCAGCCCTTGCCTTTACCTTCTGTGACTTGATGTGGCTGAAGCACTTGCCAGTGAAGACCAAGACAAAAAAATCATGGAGTAACTCAGCCTTCTCTGTGTCCTGGGTGATCGGGTCTCCCCTTTCCTTCTGGACAGGACCCATATTTTCTGAGCAACCCTGAGCTATGGGGCAATGCAGCACGATTCAGGCCGTTTGCTCTTGGCACCTCCTTCTCTCTTTTTCTCCTGCATTGCTTTTTTGACCATTGCTGGTATATTGTCAACTAGTGAAAGACCATTCATGTTGAATTATGGATGCATCAAACAGTGGCGGGCTTTTAATTGGGCAGCTATTCAGAAAGCAGGTGCTTCCTCTCAGGGTTTAAGTTACCAAATTCATCAGGGCATTTCAACTTCTTGCATTTTAAATTCCCTGATCCTAAAGAACAAAGTCATTTTCTCTGCTTTGGAGGCTGACATCTGCTTACAAGGATTAAGTGTGTTCCTGTAGCAACGGGCACAGATTTTCTTTGTGGAAGGGTATATATTGAAGAGAGTATTAAACCCTGGTACAGGTTCCTTTAACTGGAATAGAAATTGCTTTGCAGGTTTGGAGGGAGGCACGTCGGAGCTTGCTTATTTATTTGGCAGATGTCTGATGATGTTACATCATCTACAGCACTTAAAGCCTGCAAGAGTTCTGAAAAGGCTGGGTGTGTTGTGGTGGGTCCAATGGCAATAGGAAGCTCTCTTCTTCCTTTTTTTGTTGTGGGCAAACAACCATTTTAAATAATGAGCCATCAGCAAGCTCTCTCCCTCCCACAAACCCATGTTTTGAGGTGATGTGAAGACAGTTGGTTGGGAAGAAGGGCCATAGAAAATCTCAGTGCGATGGTTCTCAGGGTGTCAGTAATCAACTCACATTTCCAGTCTCCGAAAAGCGTGCAGTGGTGATATTTGCTGGGGATGTGTGACCTTTTGCTGCTTTAGGTGGACAGGCATTCTAGATATCTATGTTTTAAAAGCATTCTGTTCTTCTGTCTTAAAGCCAGTGCTGCCTGTTTATTGTTTTGTGAAACCCAGACTAAACCAAATTTGGCCCCCAAGCATAATTCTGCTGACAGCATGCAACTGGAAGCCAAGCTTTTTATAAAATTTAAGATCAATAGAAATCGTACATTTAGCTAAGCCCAAGTCCAGTGGAAAGAGTTGCTTTTAAACAAATAAATGTTCCCTGCAGGACTGGCAGCCCCAGATAATGCAGCCCAGAGCGCTTGGAGCTGACCAACTGCAAGCCAAAGGAAAACTGACTTAATTGGGTTTTGTGGCTCTGGCACGATATAGACAGCAACAAATAGTGAGAAGCAAGTTGGATTTGAATTGTTTTCCCCTACATTAATAGGTCGAGTTGATGTTTGTAATAAAAACCTGTCCAGCTCTTTGGCTGCCAGTTTGGCAGAGGGCTGTTGCAGGTAATGAGGGTCATGCAGATTAACACCAGCTGTGTGCATCTGGCTTGATGTTTGAAGTTGACCTGTTAATCTTTTTGTTCCATTCCAGAAGCTGTGAGGGACAACAAATGTTTTCCTACCTTCCTACTTACTTCTGTAACGCCTTCATGTGAGTAACAACCATCATAGTTTTGATAAAGACTTTTACCGTTGTATTTGTTTACAGTTCCTTCCCACCCTCCTTCTGCTCTGCTTACTTGTCTTTTCCTTTCTCTGTCCTAGGGCAATGCTCCATTCCCTGCAGAAGAGAATGAATGGTCTCTTAGAAATAAAAATGTTTAAGGCTTCTTTGAAACACACAATGTGATACATAGTGAAATGTTTATCTGAAAAAATGGGTCAGCAGCTGCATGTTTTATCAAAGAAAGTATATTCGGAAATGTTTGTAGAAACATGACAGCACTAAGTCTGGGTAGTTGGTCACTAATCTTTGCAAAGATACAGAACTGATTACATAAAAAAAATCCCCCTGAGGCACCCTGTTACTTATGGTCTGTGTATGACCCAGGCTTTGAAAGACTTCTCTCCTGCCCTTATTCTTCCTCACACTTTGCCATGTGGTCACTCTAAATCACTGCCAGCTGGCCTATTTGTCATGCGTGTTTGTTTGTGCTGCTTCTAATTTTTGACCTTTCCGAGAGACAGACAAAATCTGTGCTTTATGCAAATCTTTGAATTTGCAGCCAGCATAATAGTGGGAAGGAAAAGTACAGGGAGTTTAAACAGCAGAAGGGAGCAGATCCTGCTCAATAGTGTCTCCCTATTGACCACAGAACCTAGCATACCTTTAAATGAGTTGAAGTCTTGCTTGTGTTTGAGGTTTTGTTACCTCCATGTTGCCTTCTACCCTTATTTCAGACATCAGGTTAGGTTCCTTCTGGTGTGTTTTCAGCTTAGCAAATATGATTTGTTCAGTTTGTACCAGGGTAAGATGTTTTGTTTTCAACTGCGTGGTTTTGTAGTGTGCTGCCTTAATAGAGACGAAAACAGAACGAGAAAATGGACTGTAAAAAATGTCAGCATTGTAGAGAAAAAAGGGTGAAACTGAAGAGTGATATATCATCAAACTGAATGCACCAGTGTACGAGTACGTGGCAGAATAGTCAGTTTGCAGAAAAGGATAGTGAATTTGGGTGATATTTCCAGTTTCCCTAGAGTGAAAGCACATGCTGTTTACAATGGATAATAAAATGTTATGGGTTTTATGTCTAATATGTTAATTCTGCCAGTGCAGTAATCCCGAGGTTCCAATCCACCACAAGGCTGACATTTATGTAATAGAGAATCAGAGACATTTACTGAGAATATAGACTGAGAGTGCATCTTAAAAAAAGAGAGAAAAATGTGAAAGGTCTCCACTTTCTTACCTGCTCCTTGATTCCATTGTATCAAATATTGACTAATGTCAATAGGAGCTGTCGCTCCTTTCGTAGCAGACCCAAAAGTTAATTCCTCTTTTTTGTGTGTATGTTGGAAGAGGAATATCATCGGTGATGTTTTTATGCTTGTATATGGCTTGGGTTTTGCAAGAGCAAGTCTTCAACACTTCCAGCTTGGGGCATCATGCCTTGTCACAGAACTGCATTGCCAGAGTGGTTTTCAATCAGACCGAGGTTCTGATCCAGTACATAGACAGTGTATTGCTCACTCAGTTTGCTGTAAGCCAGCCCCCTTTCCTTTCTGTGTTTCACTGCCAAGTGGTAGAGGCATGGCTCTGAGCTTGAGCTATCAATTTCGTCAGGGCCATGTGTTCCTGCCCTCCTTGCAGTGGCACTGGTGCTTTCCCCATTGCAAGTTCAGGGTGCCAAAATGGCTAGAAAATATAAAGGGGGTTTTGACCAGCTGTATTTTGTGAACCAGGGTGCTAAAAGAGGGCTGGTGGCTGATTGGAGGTGGAAATGCATAGGCAGGACATGGCAGCCCTGATGTGCAGTAGTTTAAGTGGAGCAAGGAGGAGCAGGGATAGAGGAAACTGTTGGCTCAGGATGCTGTTGGCCAGCTCAGTGCCTGTTTGAGAAAAGATGCCACCATTCATACCTATAAGCATGATGATCAGCTTTTGGCAGGTGCTGGAGCTCTGGTTAAAGCCGGGGTGAGATTAATGTGTCTGAAGTCAGTCCTGTGGCAAAGTCTTTTGCTGAGGAATGACGGGCTCTTTCCAGGGCTGATTGAAAGGCTTTCCTGCATCTTGCTTAAAGAGAGCAAAAAAAAGAAGTGGAGGTCATGGGTAATCTATGGAACACAGCTTCAACATCATTTCCTATTGTGCAGAGCCACTTTTTCCTTAGATCATCAGCGATGTCTCTTGGAAGCTTTGACATAGAGGGGAAAACCTCTCTTGCAGGCTGGTGCTTCCTACCACCATCTGCAATCCTACCTTGCCAGTGCTCTAGGACAGTTTATTCTAGTGCTGAGAAGCCAGCCAATTCCCAGTGCTTTTGGACTCTGCTGAAAGTTGATTGGAGAGAGGGACAGTTTAATGAAACATTCTGCAAAGCTCGGGCCTCTCTACAATGTGCTTTGGACCAGTCCTTCCTGATTCCTCTGGTGTTACCTCGAGGTCTCAAGCACCGAGCCCATTACAAGCCCCTCCTGCTTGTGAGGGACTGTTACTTGTTCTGTGGCACTCGCATCCTCTGCCTGCTTCTAACATGAGCGTTTCTGTGAGTGCTTTAGCGCATCCTGCTTCTGAACTGTGCATCTGCCTGCAGTGAATGATTTCTCAAGTGTTGATACTGCGTAGATGTGCAAAGACTATGAGGTCTGCCCCTCTGTTTCCCTGTTCTGGAGCATGGATAGCTGTGGCTCCCTGTCTCTGCCTTTCTGCATCATTTGACTGTGTCATTTTTGAGGAGGTTTGAGGAGAAAGGAGGTGTCTTTGAACCTGTTTAAGTCTCTCCTGGCCTCAATAAGCCATGTTGTTTGGATTCTTCATTCTAAAGCCCAGTCACAGAGGGACATCCTTGGTTATGCTTGCTTGCCTGGTATGGGGTTGTGTTTGTTTTGCTGTGGATTTCAGAGCTTCTTTACTTGTGTCCTGCAAAATGATGTCCCAGGAGATACCTGCCTTAAGGACCAGCTAGGCATCCGTGCTTAGAGTGGGGCAAAGAGTGAAGAAGATAAGGCAACTCTCTGAAGAATCTCTGGATCACTTGTGCTGTAGGATCATCTAATGGGAAGCATGCAGGAGACCTGAGGCCCTCTTTGCTTTTTATTCTGCTTTTGCAGGAGTCTCTCCAGGACTTTCATCTATGACTGATGTAGGAGGCTCCCTTTTCCTGCAGCCAACCGTGCCACTGAAATGAGTGGGGGGATTGATGCTCACACTGTCTGTGCTGGCCCAGCTTCAGCTGGCCTGACCTAAGCCAGCCTCCAAATAGCTCAGCTGGTTTTTGCAGACCCCCAAGATGTGGAACATGGTTATTTAAGTTTGAAGAGTTCCCTTATCTCCTGAATGTGGCTACAGTGGGGGAAGTTATAAAAGCAATTCCTTCAAGTTATGGAGTGCAGCATTCTTAACATACTTAAATGTATAATCTCTGACTACTGGTTTTGTGCAATTAATGCAACTGATGAAACTGAACTGTTTCATTGCTCTACAACATATTCCTATGTTCTCCCTGCCATTGCCCTATTTACTCCCACGTTAATACATAGCCATCATTGGTCATACCATGCAGCTATCCCACTGTGTGTTTTTTTTCTCTGTGTGTGGGAATAGAATAGGGTGGAAATAACTTTGGTTACACAGACTTAGGCAGGGAAGGGTCTGCCCTGATATGCTGATATCTCTTAAAGCTTCTTACAGTTGGAACAGTGACAGCAGGCAGCATTGGAGCACGCCTCCCAAATGTTGTATTTAATCACAAATCAGGCTTTAATGTTCAAGTAACAGATGAATACTGAAAAGCTTCATAAGAAATAAAAGGAACAAGAAGGACTTTAAAGGCAGGGGAAAGTACAGATGTGGAAAATTAATCAGCAGTTCTAGAACTATCATGATCTTCAGAGTGCATACGAGGCTTTTGCCAGTAAAACAGATCAGGTCTCTGCCCTTGAGCAGTTAATCTGTGTTTAAACTGTTTGTCTTAGGGATCACTCAGAGAAATTAATGCGTCTCTGAGTGTTCAAAGTCACGTTTGTGCAGGTGTAAAGGCAATGGCAGTAGAAGCTTCAGGCTCAGGTCAGACCTTAATGCAGGTCTTCCAAAGGTGAGCCTCTAACTCCATGAATGTGTACCAAGGTAAGTATTGTCTGTCAGTGTTGCCACTGGTTTGCAAATACTCAGGAATGGGCTCACAGAGCAGGGCCATTGTTTGAGTATCACAAACCATACATTCTTTGCCTGCTTTGTCTTTGATGAGCTGTGGCCTTCTTCCAAAGAGTAATTTAGAACAACATTTAGAGACACTTTTATTTTCTTCTATATTACTGTTGTCAAAGATTTCAGACTGTAATTCAGAGAAGACACTTCCAGTTGCTTCATGCTTACCTCGTGCTCTTGTTCTGCATGTCCTTTCCTTGCCTGCGAACCATAAAAAGGAGCTGGCTTCTCAACAGCATTTCCTGTCATGCTTCTCAGTTTCTTGTTCCCTTAATAAAGGGAGTCTGAACAACTTCCTGTAATTTTAATGCTTTTCAGCACCAGTGGCATTTCTCAGTACTCTCCTATCTTAGCATGCGTATGCCACACTTTGCTTTTGGCCTCCAAGCTATATTCAGAAATCCCTGAATTTGTTCACTGGTAGGTTGTGAATGAGGTTGTAGATAGAGGTGTGCTTGGCAGACTGCTATGTACTCACAGTATCCTGCTGCCACTGGGTAGTACTATAAACCCCTGTTGGAAGTCAGTGGTTTTCAGGTTTGGTGGTGAAACCACTTCCTTGAGTGCCTCTGCCATTTCATCGCTTGCTGTTGTACGGTTTAACAGAGGTCTGTTTGTTTAAGTGTGTTTTCAGCTCTGCAGGACTGAAAAGGTTTGGGGGTGCTGTGGTGGCCCTACAGCTACGTACCTAGGTTGGTAGGCACATATGGCAGGCAGTGTGGAAGGAGGCAGGATCCAGCCATCACAGTCATAGATATGGTTTGGCTGAATCAGACTATTCCATGAACCGTGAGGAGGCTTCAAGGCTGGTGGACCCAATGCTCATCTCCTCTTGATGTGGAGTTTTGCCTTCTCTGCCAGGGATGGTCCTGGGTATTTGATTGATAAGTGTTTGGAGAGTGTCCCTGAGCCTGGGGTCAATGCATCAGAGTCTCTCAGGTAGGAAGGGATGTGTGGGGGTCTCCAGTCCAACCCCTCATCCAAAGCAGGGCCAGCTCTGGGATCAGGCTAAGGTGCTTAGGGCTTTTCTCCTTGGTCTTGAAAACCTCCAAGGATGGAGCCTGCACAGCCTCACTGGAAAACACGATCCCACTTCACTTTTCACCTTGAGCATCTTCATGGTGAAGATCTCTGTATATCCTGACAAAACTGCTGGTGATTCACTTCGTGTTACGCAGTGTACCCAGACTTGGCAGGGGCACTTACAATACGAATGCTTGACAGAGACAGTAGATGGATACAAACTATGCCTTGAAATTAAAGGATTGTTCATTGTGAGGAGCACAGCGTAGGCAAACAAGTACATGGAAATACAGGTGGAATATGAGAAGTTGTGTCATGGTAATGAAAGAGTGGAGTACAAACAAGAAAAGTGGAACACCAGCATGTATTTTCTGTAAAATCTTTCGATTAAATATGAGTGTTTTTAAAAGGGAAAAAAGAAATCTATCTAGAACAAGTTAGTGGAAAAGGAGAAGAAGGGAAAGCACTGAGGTGTAAAACAGACAGCCCTATCTCCTTAAGTCTCTGTGACCTTCCGGGGGATGGCAAGTCCAGTTGTGCCAGCCCTCTCTGCCAGCTGTAGTGTTTATAACCTTGAGTCATCCTGTGAAGGTCAGTGGTGATAGCCTTCTGGGTAGAACCTGAAGTTAAGGTCTCTGCTCATATTGGAGGGCTTTGGGCTAGGCTGTGAGTAAGTGGTGTTAGGTTGGGACCCCTGGGAGGGAGGTATTAATGGAGCAGTGCGATTCCTGTGTTGTGCTCTGGTCTGGGGAGGCTGAAACCAGCCTGGGGCTTCTTTTCATTGAGGTGAATTTTTTAGCATCTGCCTGTGAAAATTTTTAGAAAAGAAATGAATTTGAGGTTGTTTTCAAAGTGAGAACACGTCCAGTCAACCAGCATCTTCTGTTGTTGTGCAGCACGTCTAAAATAGATGCAGGTCTGCCTACTTTCTTAACATGCATCTGGCAGAAAGTAATTAGCAGCAGTTTACGCTTTTGTACTGTTCCTTTCTGTGAAGGTCTCAGAGTACTTCGTGAGGAGGACCAGCTGATGGGAAACTGGGCCTTTATCTTGGGTCTGCCCAGTGGTCCGATTTGCAGTGTGGCCGATGGTGGGAAGGCAGCATGAGGGCTTGCAGGAGGAGATTTCTGAGCCTGTCTCATTCCCCAAGCCTGCTTTGGGCTGTGCAGGTAGTGTGTGAGAACATCCTTGATTACACTGCATGCTTTTGTGAAGAGTTCAGAGAAGCAGAGTGCATGCATCACCTGTTACTCTTCATTGTCCTGCCCATCCCGTTGGCTGTATTGCTCCCTTCCTTGTCTTGCTGTCTCCTGTCTCTTGACAGTGAGCTGTTGAGAAAGTGACTTGGACTGAGATACGCCAGTCAGCCCTGCACTGCCAGGGTGGGAGTGGCGTCGACAAAAGGAGTGGTGTGTGGATGACATTGGTGCTGCTGTGTCTTCTCCAATAAAAAGCTCAGTGAGGGAAGGAGCAAGGACACTTGTCTGTTTCCTCCAGTGAAAGGTGCGAATTGGATGCACAAGGATGCACTGTCCGGACAGAAGAATTACTGGAAGAGTGCTTTGTGTTGTGCCAGTGGAGTTAGCAGATGTTTCTAGTCCATGCTTGAAGGTGCCACGCTCAGTTTACTAGGTCTAAAAGGGGCAGTTGCTCAGAGTCGTTTCCTCTGGATCTGCAGAGTGTGGAGGGAATTTTACCAGCCAGTTCCTGCCTCGAACACATGTGGAGCCCCACAGGGACTCATCTGTGCCTGCCAGTGGTCACACTTTCTCTACCCATCAGGCAGGTGAGTGCTGGAGGGAGCAGGCAGCACTGTCCCTGCCAGCAGTGCCACTCCAGCTTTGGGGAAAGGGTGGCAGAGCTGTGGGCTGCAGTCTCCATGAGCAGGGAGGTGCTGGGACACGTATCTTCTGTCCTCTCACTGCTCATGTAAAACCAGGTCAGGTTCTCTGGCTAACTTAATATGAGAGTGTTTTGAGTCAGTTTTTCACCCTGGGTGATCAGTACCTGGATCAGGTGTTAGTGACAGGGGACCAGGGCATCTGTTGTAATCCTGCCTCTGCTCAAGGACTGTGAAGCAAACCACTCACTCTTCACTGGCCATGCAGAAGGTGGGGATAATACTGCCTCACAGAGGTATCATGAAAGTTAATTTGACAATTATTTATAAAGCACATTGGAGTGCTGCTTCAGTTTTACACAGTGTTATGATAACATCTAATTAGTAAATCCTTTTGATACTTCATTTTCTTTCTGCTATAAATATTGGCCTAATATAGGGACAGCTCTGCCTGTGCTAGTCATCTCAGTGACTCAGAGGGAATCAGCAAGCTGAATTTAGCTTGTAAATGTTCTCTACACCCACACCATCCATCTTACCCACAAAAACAACCTCCCCTTTGGCAACCTGCTGCCTGGCCAGTGTCCTTTGGTGGGTCACCACTTGGGGAGAAGTCATTCCTTGAACAGAAATGTCAGCCCTCTAGCAACCTAGTTGCTTTTCATGGGCTTTCTCATCCTTCCCCAGCCTTGTGGCTCTGGGCCCTTTCTTGCTGTGTTTGGGCAGGCAAGGGATGACAGGAGGGAAAGGAGAAGCTGCCATGGGAAGATCTCTGCCCTCCCTTTCTGTGGGATCTTGACCAAGAGCTGGGATAACAGGATGCAAGATTGGATTTTCTTTTCTCCTCCAAGCTGTTTTTTCTTTCTTTCTTCCTTCCTTTGCATGTGTTTGCATCCCTTATTGTGCTGTTGTGTTTCATGTTGTGTGCAACGTCTCGCTTCCATTTTGGCCTGTGTTGTTAATGAGATTTCATAGAGCAGTATGTTGTTTTTTCTACTCAGAATAAGTCATGCTCAGATTGCTTTGCTGTACGTCACACATTGCTGGTTTTGCCTAGCTTTGAGTGGCTTCAGGCTCTTTTGAAGGTGTGAATATCCCATGTGTTTAATACTTCAATGTGGTGAAATTGAAATCTTGTGATACCTATTTTTAGTGCTGAGAAATTTTGACAACTAATGTAAACCTACGTTATCCATCACTTGACAGCATCATCACCAGCGTACAGCTTGTCACTCTCATTTTGAGCTGATTTTTCCAATGAAATTAAAACTATTGGCAAGGATACGGTGGAAGTGTGTCAGAATGCAGCATGGAAATGACAGCAGCTACCGCCTAGTTTCTTTCAAAGAACTGAGAGGAGGTGTTTAGATAAGAGGTCCTGAATAAAGTGTTCCTTCTTGAGCCTTTTCTTCAGAAAACGAAACAGTCCGACTTTAGTTGAACTCCGGCTTGTTGCACCATGCGGTACTTGTGGTAAGGGCCGAATGGGCTCATGGGTTCTGTTGTCAGGCTTGTGCAATGCTGGATGTTGCTGTGGTACCTTCTTCCCCGCTCAGGGAGGAGCTGGGCTGGAGGCATTGTGCACAGCCAGGCGGTGTTGGGCACTCTGTAAAATCATCTTGGTACTGGGGAGGTGCAGAAGCTTGTGGGGACTCCAGGTATGTGTGTGCACACGTGCTAATGTGCGTATCCGGAAGAGCTCACCCACTGAGGGTATTTTCTTGAGGCTAGATGACTAGAGGCTGGCCTCTTCTACAGGTATTAATCCTATATACACAGAGGTGTGTATTGTACCCACAGGCACATGGACTGTCTCAGTAAAGAGATAAGGAGCCCTGCCTTTGCTGGTGAAGTTATGCGTGCTGGGTGTGAGCAAAGTGCCCACATAAGCACTGCAAAGTCAGTGTGAGAACTGCCAGCCACAAGCAGCACAATGAAATACAAACCTTAAATTTTAACTTGTGTTTGCTCCAGAGGTGGTCCATGCCACTTGTCATTTGTCTTGGTTTCACAGGCAAGGGTGCTGGCTCGTCTCCAGAATCCACTCACCATAGCTCATCAGAAACCTTTTTCAAGTACCCTTTGCAGTGTAACAGCGGGGATCAATTTTCCCATGAGTTGATATATCTGCTGACCTCTCCAAAGGGGGAAATACCCAGCCCTGTAGTTCATTACCTTACTTTTGTAGAGGCTGAAAGAGAGCTATTCGTGGCTGAACAATACTTGGCTTTCACAGCTCCCTTCCTAAACCCAAATAGAAATGTGAGGCTGGGAAAATCTTTCTGATAACAGGGAGTATGGATACATTCAATGTAGTATAATTTTTTATGGTGATAACGTTTTTCAATTGCCAAGGGTTGGTTTGCAGGCTTTCATTGAATAAAGTGAAGGCAGGCAGTGTTAAATGTCAATTTTGGGGGTAGAAGTGATTCTGACTGCAGCGTGGTGATTTTCTACCAGAACCCTCTTGTGAGCTTTTACGTCATAGAGATCCAGTCTAAAAACTGAGACATAAAGAAATAAAGGCTGTCTAAGTCAACTTTCCTTCTCAGTTTATCATTAAATGCAAGATGGCTCAAGTCAAACAGTGTCCCCACCTACACAGAGACAGCCCTTTGCTTTAGCAGCATTCTTGGTCACAGCCCCTCCTGCCAGATGCTGAGGTGCACAGGCACAGGTGTGGATGTTGCTCCCAGGGGAGGGGTACCAGGGTGAAAGCCAGCGCGTGGCTTGGACCATCCTCATCATCCTCAGTGATCTGTAAAGGCTGGCTTGAACTTTGAAGCCCAGGTCACATTTGTAGTGCTGCAGTTTACAGTGTTACGTGAAAAAGAGGTCTAATGGTGCAGTAACATGCACCAGGGTGCCTGCCTTAGCCACCACATTGATCTATGGTTATGGGATATCTGGAGTAGCACCGAAACTGGTGTTGGGCATCAGCACCTTGGGGTTCCCCTGGGGTCATTCCTGGCAGATAATAAGTATCTGGTGGGCCCTGGGTCGTGTCCTGAAACATGATTGACCACAGCAGGAGATAATCATAGTGGCTGAGACCATTAGAAGCTCCACCATGACTCTAAGGATTTGAAGAAACATCTGGGTGGCTCCGGTTGTCTGGAGGATTGAGACAAGACGCTTCTTCAAGGCCATCTGTTTGTGCAGGTGGAAAACGAGACAGATACAATCATGAATTTTTGAAGCACCTTGGCTTTGTAAAGTAAGCCGTAGTTAGAGATATGGTCTGCATAGCCCTGTGCAAGCGTAGCTGATCCTCTTCATATCTTACCTTGCTGCTGCACTCGGGGTGAGTCACTGTGCTGGTGTGACTCCCATTTTTCTGCCCAAAGTGATAATCCATTGTTAAAATGATATTAACTCATATGTGCTAATTAGCAGGTGCGCCAGGGTGTGAGAAGCCCGGCATGTTAATTAGGGTTGATAAATACACCTTAATGCAGGGTACAGACTTGGCTTGTGTCTGATGGGAGCCCCTCTCTCCTCCTTTCACCACTGAGAAGGTGCTGCCCTGCAGTTGGATCATGCTATCCTGGGGGGACCTTTCTCCTCAGAGCTCTGTGGTGGGGTGTCCACATCTCAGCTGGGTGTTTGGGAGAGCCCGTGGACTCCCTGGAGGGTTGCTGGGATTTGCCCTGCTGATGTTGGAAGAAAAAGGGTCTTTTCCCAGTGGTATGGTCTTTACTCAGCTGAGACAGGGAGAATAAATGCATGCTCTCAACCTCAGGGTTTAGCTGGTGGCCACTTCTTCAAGCTCCTGGAGGTTGTCCAGCTTAGTTGTTGGCTGGCCTCATTGTCTCCAGCCCATTTTGGGCTGGATATGCTAGGTTGTCTTAAAACAGGTTTCGGTAGGTCTTCGCTAATCGCTTAGCACAGGAGAGCATTAAGATTTATGTAAGTTGGCTCACGCGCCTTCAGAGGAAGCCCACATCAGAGGGTGTGTATCCAAATGCGTCAGCCGAGCCGGGGTGACAGGGCCAGGGCCTGGAAATGCCTGTTCTCCTGCAGCGGGCAGGCGTGAGCTGACAAGCCATGGCGCTGCCCTGGACTGCTCTCCGTGAGGCTATTGTCAGCCTTCCCCGAGCAGCATGGACATGTACTCTTTGCAGCTCGCCTGACGCAGCCAGGCTTCCCAAAAGGCCATCGTCCCATGCCTCAGCGAGCTTTGGAGTCTGGCTAATATGTGTCTGGGGAGAAGGCTTCCCTTGCCTCTCTCTCCAGCCGCTCCTCAGTGCTGCAGCCACAACCGTATCAACCAAATCAAATGCTGTATCTACCACAAACCTTAACTACATGATTGCACCTGTAATTCTTCTGTGCATCTCTTTCTGGTATATCAGTCTTGCTAATTCTTCTGTGCATCTCTTTCCAGTACATCAGTCTTGCTGTTTATTACTTGCTGTTTCTTATTCCAGTGCTACAGGTCGCAGTGGGAAGGGGAAGTCACTGCTTTTCTTTCATTCATCTGCACTGATTTAAAATCCACCAGTGGCCATATCAACATGGGACTTGCTGATTTATGACTTGGTTGTCTGCAGCTTTCTGAAAGCAGCTGTTACAGGGAGAGAGGCACACATAGTTCATGTTTTCCTGTCAGTCCTGGCTACGCCAAGGGTCTGCTAAAGGTAGCAGTGAAACAGCAGGAAAAGATGCCCCAAAGTGCTGTGGCCCAATGCAAATTGACCTGACACTAGGAGCAAAAGGGTGTGCTTCCTTTAGTCCTCTTAAGCTGAAAAACGCTTCAGACAATCACTTGCAATCTGTTGTAGTAAGCATATATGTTCCTCCTTTAGGACTGGAGCATAATTGCTTTATATCTAGGGGAGCTTGTGTGCATGCACGCCTGTGTATGCATACACATTGGTTTCCTTGTAATGGCGAAGTTGTTTTGATGGGAGCGATTAAGGGTGGGAGGCGTCAGAGCTCTGGATGTGGCTTTGCCTGTTGGGCTGTTTGAATGGGCTGATGATGGTGGGTGCTGGCTGTGCCTGCCTGAGTGAACCTGAAGGCAGGTAGCAGCAGCCCCCGTCACCTTCTGAGTCACCCGTGGCTCGCCAAACCTGCTTGCCTGCTCTGGGTTTGCTAGTTACCAGCCACAAAAACTTCTGGAGGAGGCAGTCTGCTCCCCTGGGCTTTGTCCCGTTTGTTTCTTCTGCCCTGCCTGCAAACAGGAGCTGTTGGTGTTGCTCACTTGGTGTTTAAATTAACCGTAAGGCTAAGGATCAATCATTACAGTGCTTTCTAGTCCAGACAGTCTGTCTGATCCCATCCCTCCTTCAGCCCTTTTCTGCTGTGGAGATGGAGGACTCTGGTGCTTATCAAAAGTGCCTGTGGTCATAGGGGACCTGGTGCTTTCTAAATGTGGGCAGATACATCAGGAACATCTGACGATGCAAGTACTCAGAGGTGAAGTTAAATCAAACCTGCTGTTTGAAGTGGGCTAAACCTAACTGCCGTACCAGGAAGCTTGGCTTGTGTGCCTCTTTCTGATAATGGGGTGTGTAAAGATGATTGTGGCGCATCAAATCACTTCTCCAACTATCTCATCTCCTGCCTGCCCAAAATAGTCATCTCTCGTCCTCTCTGCTAGGACCCATAGCACCCACAGCCTCACTGCAGCTATTTAATCACTGCAGTCACACAACAGTGCATAAAATGATGTGTGAGACCTGGGCTTCTGCTCTACATACCTTTTGCCATTTTAGTTTTTATTTTTCCTAATGGTTTTATCCTTTTCCCAGTTCGTGGTTGTTGCAGGGTCGCAGAGGGCAGAACTGCAAGGATATGGTTATTGCCTGATAGTCTGTATTTTTGAAGTATCACGCTGAGTTTTAAATGTTAATTTGTTAACCAATTTGACTTGTGTTTGTAAAAAATATTTACCGTGTTGTCTACTTCATTCCAAGAATAGTCTGATACCTGTTTTTCTTCTCCTGTATAAATGGTGCGCAGTCAAGGTGGGGGAAGTTGGGGGATAAACACAGATGGTTTAGGTTTTGTACTGGTATTTGTTATTTATAGCAGCCATTAACCAGCCCTGGTCTTGAGGATGCTGCTGCTCAAATCCTAATCCAGAGACAGTTACGTGGAAGTGGTGAATTAAGTAAAAGCAGATCTGTGAGTAATTTTTAAATCCCTATAGTTCCTGATCCTGCAAACACTTCAGCACCTGTGGACAGCTTAGTGGGAGGCAATTGCCTGTGTGTTTTGAACACATGTCCTCTACAGAAGCACTGTCCAGATATGCACCCAGGGAGAAATCCTCTGGGACATCAGGCAGTCGAGGACAGTGGCAAAAGGCACAGAGTAGGTCAGAAGTTTTGTATTTTATGTCTTGCTGGTGAATTGCTCCCTGAAAATGCAGTGAAATGCCCAGGATGATGCGGTTTCACAGTATAAAGAAGGGGACCTCACAGCTGGTTCATGTGTAGCTGATGCGCAAGTTGCCTCTGTGGGTTGACTGGATATTTAGCTCTTGGCTCCTCTCGCAGCACGCCAGTCTGGTGAGTTAAAGTCACCCCGGAGGGGTGTCCTCAGGAATTCAGATTTCAGGAGCCAGCGGGGCTGAGTGGCAGCTCCTCTGAAGCCTTCGACGGGAGGAATTAATCAAGAGAGGGAGGGAAGAAGAGAGGGAGGGAGGGAAAGAGGGAGGGATGGCAAAACCCCAAACCTTCAAACACACCCAATTGACCCGTCTCATCTTAGCATGAAACTTAACTAGTTACACCCACTCTGAAGCAGAAGGGGAATGAAACGCTGGCGCTTCCTCCTTTCCGCTACAGGCAGCTGGGGCTTGGGAAATACAACAGACAGAGATGTTTGTGCTGTTGATGATGAGTGGTAAGCTACTTCATGAAACAATATTAACTTTTGCTTGTGTTGTGTGTGCTGGACTGGGGGAATGAGAGCTGCGAAAACGTGTTTGAAGGGTGTAGTGCCGTTGTGTTGTCTAAGACACTGTGCATTCAGGAAGCCCCGTAAGGCTCTCCTGTCCTAACTTCTGTCTTTCCCCAGCACAGATGTAGATGTTGCTTTCTCTGAGTTGCATTTAATCAAATCGTCAAGTGTTGTTTGTTCTTGCAGAGTTTGCGCTTCTCGCAGGTAGCAGGAGCAGGCTGGATTCATTGCAGACACCGAAAGCTCAAAGTGATTGAATGGGAGCTGGGACTTAAATTCCCTAAGAGAGAAAATGCAGTATCGTGTTACTTATTGAAGATGTTTCCCTTCTCCTGCTCTCTGGCTTTATTTTCAGTAATTACAGGTTGCCATGCTCTTTAATTGTTGAAAATGAACCCTGTGTAAGGTTTCAACTTGAATTGAGCTCTGTTAGGTGTTTCTGTGAGGTGGAGAAAGCTGAAACATTGTGACGGGCAATGCTGCCATGCTTTTTCAGTCCGGGTGGGAAGGCTGGGTTTGGTGGGGTCTCGCACTTGTCCTGGATCTGATAACGCTGCAGAAGCAGGGGCTAAGGGGAACCTTTTCCGTATTGAGTTGCTCATTTTAACCCTACCTACTTTTGCGATCGCTTACCAAGTTATTTTATATACTGGTTACTATCTTTAAATCTAAATTGCCTAATTCTTGGGTTGGTGACAGGAAATGTGAGTACAGAGCCCTGGCCCTGCAATTACTGTGACTAAGCATTAGGGCTAATAACCAAGTGGGTAGCCCTGTCTCCTCTCTGCTCTTTCTCTGCCGTTGAGGGGCTGGCTCGCCATCCTCTCTGGGCTTGCCATCTTGACCTGCAATCTTCAGGGCTTCTGTAGGAATGTCGGATATGGCTTCTGCTTCCTGAGGGGCACGGGCTTGCTTCCCAATGGGCAGGGTTGCAGACCTGATTCAGATGTGCGCTGCAACCCATCAGCCATGAGTAATACTCCTGTGCAGAGGCAAAGTATAATATATACCTTTTGGGGGGAATTAAGTCACACTGTAGCTGTTGGAAATGTTAGTGCTTTAATCATTTCATTTAGCATACCAGAAACCCATTGTCAGGGCGGCTATTAATTCCTTTGATGGTGTTTTCATATTGCAGGAATGATTTCAATTTTCACATGTGATTAGTGCAGTGGAACGAAGGAAGCAGGTTTTGTGGGTGTTGGTGGGTTGCTTGTTTTTCCCCAATCCTTTTGGAGTTAGAAGTGATCTGTGCATTAAGAAAAATGTGTGGAAAATTGCTGTGTTAATCACAGCAGATAGAGCTAAGGAATTAAGTGCTGAAGTGTGGCAAGCCTGGTTGCGCTTCCTAGGGGAACTGCTCTTTAAAGGGTGCATGTCTGTTTTTAAGAGGCTTCCAATTTGTTTTGAGGTAGAAACATTTTATTTTTCCAGAATGCCTGTTGGAAAAAAAGAATCTGTAAAACTGCAAATTTGCTTCACTGAAGTGTTTATTTGAGCTCTATGCTTTTGCTCTGGGAAATCAGTGATAGGATTCCTGCTGGTATTGGTGACAAGGAGTCATTGATTTTGCACCATTGCAGCAGTGGGAACAAGCCTATTAGGCATCAGTCTTTGGAACAGACTCATTTATCTTTAAATGAAGTTGCACATTGTGGCTTGAGTTGTAGGTAATGGCTGTTTGAAAATGAAACCCAAGGAAAATACGGATAGTTTCCTGTGGGATCAGTGACCTGGATTGTCCCAGCATGGTGTCCAGTGAATGTCCAAGCATCTGCCCACTAGAAACTTAGGCAGGAGTATGGGGGGTGGGTAACAAAAATGGGAGCTCCCCGCTTGGGACAACAGAGTGGCTTGGGTTTAAAGTGTGGCCTTATCGTATATGTTGAGGCCCTGTGCCGTATGGCAGCAGTGAGCCTTTTATTGCTCCCCCTTCACTTTGGCTCAGATTAGTTAGCTGGTGCTGGTCTTTTGCCATGCTGTGAGGATTAATAGCACAAAAAAAATGTAAAGGGTCTTTGAGAGGGGAAAAAGAGGTCACTGGGATAAAATACCAGCTCCTAAACAATTTATTAAAATCAAAAATCCAATGCAAAAGTAATGGGGGCATCAAATCTTTGAGAGAATTTGGCAAGAAAGAGGACAACTCTCTCCTGATGCGTCTTTCTCAGTATTATTTTGTTAAACAGGCAACTGTGTGGTGTGTTGCAGTGAATTTTATGGCCCAGTAATCCATTGCTGGATGAGGGGAATACATTATTTATAGATTAGAGTGTTTTAACATCCTAGCATGTTTAAGGAGGTCATAATACAGAGCAGTGGAAATGGGATTAGCCCAGCTGTGCTGCAAACAGTGCAGAAGGAGGGGGGGAAAAGGGAAGTTATCATGTAGATATTTATGTTTCTATTGCGCCTCACAAGGCATAGGTCACATAAGATTTAGGGGTTTCTAGAACCAGAATGTAGTTTTTCCCTTTATTGGTTGCAACATCTCAAATTGTAATTGAATTGTAAACAAACACAAACATCCTTTTTCCCTGGCTCAGCAGGCTTGCTGTCTGCTGCTTGTTTGCTTTCTTGGTGGGATAGTGTCAAAGGACTTGAGAAAGGGTGAGTGTTTGTGCTAACAAACAAACCCCAGTTCTTTCCAGAGGGAAGCTGTTGGCTTGTTCCCATGTGTGAAGCCTCCCTCCATGCTCAGCTCCTTGCACACATCCTGGAAGTACAGCCCCATCGGCTGATGCTGCGGCTGGTGCTAGAGGCTCATGGGCAAATGGGTAGTTAGTTGATTCACTGCAGAGTGCTTTTAGTGTAATTGCTTTTTGAGACTTCCAATTACACTTTCAGTAAGAGTTGGAATGTGGTGTTCTCAGGTAGCTTAAAAAGCCTTCATACAGCAAATTGCATGATCCCAGCAGTGGCCAGCGGTGGAGCAGGGTACCCATTAGCCAGTGGGTACATCTGGGTACTTGCAGGCTGAGGGATCCCATGTAACTGTGGTCCTGTGCAGGGTCTCTGCGCCTACCTTTGGCTCAGCGCAGCCCACAGTGGTCTCATTGCTGCCAGCATCCACAGCAGTTCCAACTCTCCCTCTCTGCTTTTGGTGGTCTTCTCAGCAGCGAAGAGCAGGTTGGGGGTTAGCTCATATGAGATCAGCAGTGGTTTAACTCTTGCATTTTCTAGTATTTGCCTAGATTACAGGGTAAGTAAGAGCTCAAACTCACAGTGATGTTAATGGAGTTTAATAGATTGCCAAGCATGACCTGGGCTGCAGGAACTAACCGTGTACATGCTGTTGGGAAGAGCACAGCAAATGTGCTCTGATGCAGCTTCTCTAAGAGTGGAATAAAATAAATTGCGTTATCTTGTGTTACCATAGGTGGACCTGAGTTACAGCTAATGGGCAGTACCTCCGCAAGCTGATTTGGGCCTGACCACACATCATCTTGCATATGTATATGCTGCTGTAATGGCATAAGTATTTGCAGGTGGGGACATTTTCAGGAATGGTTTAGGTCTGTCCAAAGATCTGATATATGGATTACTTGTGGACGTAGGAATGTGTGAAAGCCATGGTAGGTGTGCTTTTCTTCAGACTAAAGGATTAGAAGTGGTGCTGCTGGGTGGCCATGATGGTGGGAATCATAGAATAGTTATGAAAGGAACTACTGGAAAGGACCTTAAGGTCATCTCGTTCCAACCCCCCTGCCATGGGCAGGGACACCTCCCACTAAACCATATCACCCACAGCTCTGTCCAGCCTGGCCTTCAGCACCGCCAGGGATGGAGCATTTGCAACTTCCCTGAGCAGCCCATTCCAGTGAACTGACCCTTGTTTCCTCTTAATTTCCTAGTAAGGATTGCTCTTTTGTGTATTTCTGTACAGGAACACGAAGCTTTTGGTATTACAATCTGCTCTGTTGGGAGGAAAAGATTTTCCAGCGCTGAGTCTGGGGTCATTTTACACAGTGAGTTTGTAGCCTCTTGAGGGGAGGTGAATGGTTGTGTTTGTTTCTGAAGAAGCAGAAACATTTTCTTTCCCTTGTGAAAGTTGCTCTGCATTTCTATTTTCCCTTCCAATCAATTGTGAACCAGTGGACTTGGTTTCATATGACTAGAGCAAGAAAACACCTCACTTACTGGGGGGCTTTTATATTGTATAATAAGCTCAGAAACAGCCCTTGAATAGCATTGTCTTTGTGAAACAGTACTTGGTTTCTTTTTTAACTCTGTGTCACCACTTGCAGTGCTACTGTTGCCCAGATGCATTTTAGCTTATGGTGGCTGCCACAGGGAACTGCCCAACTGCTGGGGAGGAAGGCAAGGGCGGATGGACCATAGCACTTCCTGGCAGAGGTGGTTGGTTCTGCTGCATTGGCCTCTTCTTCACAGAGCCAAACCTTCCTGTGTGCCTAGGGAATTGTCTCTTTCAGGTAGTGCTGGAGATACCTGGGTGTTTGTCCTGGGCACTGAGGGTGACCACTCCAAAGACAAAGCTCTCTGAAGTAGGCAGTGCAGGGCACCAGCAAGTCATAGCTGCAGAAGCATGAGTCAGGGAAGTTGCCAGACTTTCACTGTGGCACTTTGTTCAAGGCCAGAAAACAGTGCTTGGAAGCCTATAAAATAGCAGGGGTGGGAGGGAAAAAGGGAAGTGTGTAGGATTTGCATTAATACCTGCCTCCACTGTTTTTGGAGGATGGACAGAGCACCGTATGTCAGTCTCTCCTTCTATACACTATGTTGCCTTGTGGCTGCTGAAAATATGCTAGCAGCAGTTGGGCTTTTGGTGAGAGGGGGCTTCACAGCTCATGTTAGAAATGGCTGTAGCACTCTGAGAGCCTCGTGTTGTGTCTTTCCCAGGTGAGCAAACAGCTCTCTGTGGTCCTGCAGCCAAGTCCCTCTAATCCTCAAGTTGGAGGGAAAACAAATAAGCCTTCTTCTGTCTGCTTCCCAGCTGAAAATTGCTTTGTTATTCATTTACATTAACCTGGGCGGGGAAGGTATATACAGAGTGTGCTCCAGGCCCTTAGACATTGGAGACAAAGACTCCCCATTGCGCAAGGCCACCACCAGGAAGGGAGGTGGGAGGCTGCTGGGTGCAGCTGCCTCCCTGCACCCAGGCAGGAAAGGGGACCAAATCCTGGTTGGGGCAGGAGAGATTTTGATCAAGGTCTGGGATGTGCTGGAGAAGGAGTATTTAATAGTTACTACAAGCCAAAAATTCACTTGAGCAGTACTGCTTGATAGGCACATTTCCTGCACATTAACTGATGTGTCTAGCTGGTAGAAGCAAAAATTATGTTAACACCCTGCATGGGATTACGCTAAATATTGCCCAAGCACCAAATCTAGCATGTTGGAAGGCATCAATCACATGGTATAAACTTCTCAGCCTGAGCACAAGTGATCAATCTGAGTCTAAAAACAATGCAGCTGTATGACTGCTGCTCTCCAGCACCATGCCTGTGGCAAGTGTCTGAGAAGACGATTTTTGGGTTATCCCAGTCATGGGAAAGCTGTGTCTTGATGCTGAAGTCTCATCAGCAAAGGGATCAGATGCGTCCTCGCCCGTGCCTGGTTTTGCGTGAATGCTGGCAAAGCCTGGAAGACCCAAAGCAGAGGCTGTGTGTGAGCCTGCTGGCTTCATCCGCTGCTCCTCAGGTGTGGGAAGACAGCTCACTTCCCTTGGCGAATTGCTTCCCACCTCGCCTGATGAGGGGACCCTCTCATGAGGCCCCTTTGCAGCCGGAGGGATGCTGCAGCACAGCACAGTGTGCTGGAGGAAACCTGCCCATCAGGTGCTGCGGGACTTGGAGCATTAACTACTCCCAGGTTTCCCGGAGGGTGGGGGTTTATTAAGTGATTGCTACAGGTTTATGCAGCGAATTAAAGCGGTTACTGAAAACCTTTGCCAAGTGTCTGATGACTTTCACTGTAAGTGATGTGTAATACATGCCAAAGGTTGTTTTGGTTAATAATGACTAACGTGCTTTTTTTAACAGTAACAAAGGGGCCTTATTTTTTTTTCCTTTGCACAACTGCGACAATGAAAATGCCTTTTTTTTTTCTTTTACTTTTTTTTTTTATTTCCTTAAGTGGGAGGAAATTTGCATTTTTGTTGACTTTTATGGCATCCCAGAGTGAGTTAGTGGGGCGCTGCTGTAAGAGGTGCGAGCATAGGCAGCAGCGGGCACCACAAATGCACATAGCCTTGATGTAAGACTGGAGGCAGAATACAGAAATCAATTCAGTTGGAAGTTGCAGGATGAAACTTATGACAAAAAAGCCACCAGGAGTCATTTCCTTGCTGCTGTTATTTTTTTAGCAAATTAATCTTAATGCTTTAGTAACATAGAATCATAGAATAGTTAGGGTTGGAAAGGACCTTAAGATCATCTAGTTCCATCCCCCCTGCCATGGGCAGGGACACCT
>JAOEHY010038400.1:4965-32087 GCA_025447955.1 Psilopsiagon aurifrons
CAGCTTAAACCGCAACAGTTCTTTTAGGAGGGGGAAGTGAGTGAACAAACTGCGTGGCTGATTTACAGCTTAAACCACGACACTCTCACTGTCATATTATAAGAATACTGCAAAGAGAAAAACAAATTACTCTTAGTCATTAATTTCCTCTTACCTAATGGAAGCTTTAAAAATGATGGAGCTTCCCTGAGGTACTGAACAGTGATGGTGACTTCATCGCCAGCATTTCGCAGTAGGTGTACCTGTCAGTATACAAATAACAGCTACTTTAAACCAAAGAACCACCAGTCATGAAAAGCACATTACTTGCAATCAAATCAACATCTCTGTTGATCTGTAATAAACTCACTATAAATATTTCTGACTGGGAATGAAAAATATATCTTGAGGGTTAAGTCACACCAACAACAGATAAGAGTAGGCAAGACCAATGGAACAATCCGAAAAAAAAAAAATTTGGTGGGCAATTTGATTTTATGTACCAGCTGAACACAACTTCTAATAAAAACCTGATGTAATAAAACTGGCATAAAGTAGTAGGGAAACATGCATTTACGAAGATGTAATACATTAATTGTGTGTGTATAAACATAAAAAGACACAAAAAGATATAAGTATTTGATTTGATTAGTTTAGATAATATATAAAGCACATTTCTCTGCTTCAAATACAGTCTTGACTTTTGTGACTGTCTTCAACATCTGGAAGTATTTGCTAACCAGAAGGGAACACACAGACACACACACACAAAAAAAACCACATGTGTATAGACACATGTATTAATACATCAGAATTAACTTTAAGGCATAGCTTGATACTGTGTAAGGAGCCTTTTTAAACACAGAACTTCAAATAAAATCTTTAGCGTAACTTGATTTCTATTAAAGAGCAGAGGTATTCCCTAGTTTCATATTCATGATGCTCAGGAAACAGGTACTGCATTTGCTTTGCATGTAGCCTGTACGCAGGGTCTACAGCTCTGATCCCATTTGTTTGAGCTGGATGCTAAGGATTGTGGCCTCTAATCTGAACACAACCAAAGCATGTGTGTATGAAGCAGAAAAGTAATTTCATCAAACTAACTGCAAAGTACTTGTTTACTGGTCTAATGTACTTGGAAGAAGCTGGTGGGTGTGTTGTTTCCACAATTTTAGCAAAATGCTACACTGGCAGATTGAGATGCAGAATTACCTCCAGCTTTATAACTCTTCCTCTTGCGCACCTGAAGTAATGCTTGTACCAGTTTACTGTGAGGGTAATGAGACACAGGAAGAGGTTGCCCAGAGAAGTTGTGGATGCCCCATCCCTGGCAGCGTTCAAGGCCAGTTTGGATGTGGCTTTGAGCAACCTGGCCTAGTGGAAGGGGGCAAGGGGATTGGCACCAGGTGATCTTTAAGGTTCCTTTCAACGCTAGCCATCCTGTGATTCTGTGGCCTACATGAAAGCACCAGTCTTATGCCTGATGCATATGAAAAACCAGGACAAGTGAAGAAACCAAGTAAACAGTCACACAAGCTAAGAATTTTTGGATATAAAAATATTCTGGAAAAGTGTGAGCAAGAGAATTGAGTATAAAATGCCCAACACTAACACTGAAGAAAACATTGTCTGGACATGTCCTGATTTGACTAATTGAGGGACATATGAATCACCCATATAAAGAACGGTTGCTAAAACTTTATTCTTTACTGAACCTGCAAAATCCATATCTTTTAACAAAGACAGTGTCTGCCACCATTGTCCCCACCCATCGTTCAGTCCACCAAACAGTGATCTCCACTGCTAGCAACTCGCAGTAGCACTAGTAACCACAGATCAGTCCCTGGGAGGGAACAATAGCATTTTACACTCTAAGTTAAGAAATACAGCTACGCAGCGGAGAAGAAAGCTCAATAAGGTCAGAGAAAGAACCTAACAAGGAGTCCAATCAGATTACTGAGCTTGAGGAATGAGGGTCTAGAGGCAAAAAGGCAGAGAATGCATAAGAGAAATCTTAAAAAAAAAGGAAGAAAAAGATATGGCCATCAGCTTAAGCAAGTTTCCCCCAAGGAACCTGCATTTCCTTTCAAGTTCCTCCTTCCTGATAGACTGACCTCCCTCCCCAAAAGCCCCATTTCTTTGCTTTTTCTCTGTTCAAGCACTTTTAACTCCCCCCTCATGGCTTAATCCACATTTAAATGATTTACTACCCAAAAATACAACAACTAGTGCTACCATGCTACCTTCTTACTCACAGTATTCCGATATGAGGTGTTCCAACGATTTTGTTAACAATTGTCTATAAGGGTACCTGATGTCTCATTATGGAAAAAAATCCCATTAAATTCACTATTTCTCACTAAACCAACTCAGGATGATGACAATAGAAATAACCAGGAACTGAAGCACAGCAAAATTAGAATCTTTCTTTAAGGTAATACAAAAGTGTGTCAGGACTGCCAAGTGAACAAATGTGTTTTGAGTTCTAATGTGTAAGAACACTATGTCTCCTGAAATCCTCTGCCCCTTATTTCCTGCAATAGCATAGAATATTATTTACTAAGGTCTGAAAATTATTGGTACCTCTGCTACTTTACTCTAACAAAGATAGTTCCTCCCTTTATCTGTAGAATATTACACATATAAATATATGATATATATAAAAGTCTTTGATATATATACAAAGGGCATTTTTATATATATTATAATAGACCTACATATATACACATACGCAAAAAATTTTAATCAAATTTCAGCTACCACATAATTCTAATATTCCTCTGCAATGGTGTTGTAACTGCATGCTCTGTTTTAAATTTGCCTGCTTTTAAGATTCTTGACTTCTACATTATCTCTAATCAAAAATTCTTGATTATTTTTAAGTGAAGGCAAGATCAATAGTTTAATTAAATTAAATTAAACTAGAATAGATTTAGAATATTAAAATAGAATCTTGTTTTGTGGATTTATATCAGCTAGTTCACACAAAATGCTCAGAAACTCATGAAAGTTATATCAACTTACATAAATGTTTCCTTGAAAGTAATATTTTAATTTTTAGGGTATTCATACAGTTCTATCACCACTTAATATTTTCAGCAGCAAGATTCAAAATTAGTATTACTGAATATAGTTCTGTTTTGGAATACATTAATGATGAGCTGAATGTGAACTAAAAAACCTTATGTCTTATAGAGCTTCACTATCACTACGGCATATATAGCTGAGCTACACATGTATATATGTATACTTACACTCACATATAAAGGATATGCTTGCTATGTTAAAAAGCTGAAACAGACTTTTGCAATAGTCACATTGGACCATATGTGAAAATACAGTTCAGACACATGTACATGTATGCATTTCATATGTATACATAAACTGATCAAGAGATGAAAAATGTGAATGATAAAAATTGAAGAAACTGTAAATATCCTTGTATACATTTAAATTAGACTGCAGAAACTTTTCAGTCTCCAGTTGATTAATTTGTCTTCCCAAACTTCATTAATATCAGCATTAGGCCTTGAAATGAACTGATGTTCTTCTTCTAGCCCTGCCACACCACCTAATGACTTAGCACTATTTCTGCTAAACTAAATTGCAATGGAGCCTTCACAAATTCATCATACTCTTTTAAATGTGATTAAAATGGTTATAAAAGACAGTAAATCAATCTTTTTTGCCACATTGTACTGATAGAACCACTGAACTTTGGAGTCATTGACCAACAAAGCTAATTGGAAAAGCTTTCTATAAGTATATGTAAAAAGTTAGTGAATAATGAACTACTTTATTTTCTTAAAGCCCCCTACATGACTGATGTAAAATCCAAACTCAGGCCAAGTACATATGGCTAAAATAAATTCAGCAAATAGCACAGAGGGGGCAACAAATGACTATGGAGTGACAATAAAGAATTTTAACTTCCTAATAGGTATAAACATTATACACAATGCACTGTTTTGTGGTGCTGAAGCTTTTCGACAAGTCCAGTAAGTCCAAAACGACAATTCCTGTAGCTTTTGAGTAACATTCACCGTTGCACTGTTAATTTACTGTAGTTTTAACACAAACGAAGAATTCTAAATGTGTTAAAATCAAACGAACAAACAAACAAACCACAGTTGATTTCTGGGCACCTCACTACAAGAAAGACATTAAGGTGCTGGAGCAGGTCCAGAAAATAGGGGAACAAAGCCTTTGAAAGGTCTGGAGAATAAGTCTTATGAAGAACAGATGAGGGAACTGGGGTTGTTTAGTCTGGAGAAGAGAAGCCAAAGGGGAAACCTTATTGCTCTATAACTACCTGAAAGGAGGTTGTAGTGAGGTGGAGCTCAGTCTCTTGTCACAGGTAGGGGTCAAGAAGGGAAGTTTAGGTTGGGTATTAGGAAAAATTTCTTCACAGAGAGGGTGATCAGGTATTGGAACTGGCTGCCCAGGGAACTGATGGAATCACTGTCCCTGGAAGTGTTCAAAAACTGTGCAGATAAGGCCCTCAGTGATACGGTTTAGTGGTGGTCTTGGCAAAGCTGGGGTAATTGTTGGACTTAATAATCTTAAAGGACTTTTCCAATTTAGTTGATTCTACGATTCTATGAAATGCATCTACTGCAGCTGTGTGTGCCTGCACTTACTTGTGTGTTATATGTGTGAAGGAGAGAAGCGCATTAAGGAGAATCCTTGCTTTTCATGCTGGCTGTCATGTACAGATTTTGGATATCTCTTAAATGCATTCGTTAAGACAGGGTTTATTATGCTTCTCTTTTTCATATGCATTTCTCAAGAACAGAATAGAGAGAATGTTAAAAATATAAATGGGAGTTTCTAGGTCTCACTTAGCTAACTACAGTCTAGAGTCTGCAGGGAAAAATACGACTCTCATTTTAGAAAAACCAAATGGCCTTTGCTGCCTCACTTTTATTGCCAACATACATTTTAGGGACAATCTATACAGCTATAGGCAAGCAACTCAATGTCACCATTCGTAACTGATGTGCATTCTTTTAAAATTCTGGTGCCTTGAGTTTACTGTGGCTTGCTCTAAACCTTCACACATACCTGATCACTAATATTCGCACTGCTTAGAGGTTTAGACAGGGCTTTCACCATTTCAAACAGGGTCTGCCTTATTATAGATCAGAACTGTAACAGAAATTAAAACTGAAAAGGAGCATGTCTTGAATAAATTCACCCATACAGCCCTGCTTTAAGAGAAAAAAAAATCACACCATTTAACTTTATCCATTTAAAAAACTCAACTTTAAAGTAGTTGTTAGTATTTTTTCTAGAAATCAGTAAAGATCTGGATAAACAGGAATCATCACCTACAGATCTCTAACTATGGAGACTCTGGAATTTTACATTTTAAACATCTAAAGTTATATGAAACAAATCCTACTTCACATCTAGAGACGAAAATTTAAGATCAAATACCTATGTCAGATTAAAAGCCTGAAGCAAAAATTCTGAAGTAAAAGAAACTGAATCTCCAGATAAATGTCTGATCATGAGGTATATGCATTTCACAAATAAAACATTTGCAACTCAACAAAGTGCAAGTCTTGACAAGTACCTGGGTGCAAGATTATGTACAGGCTTGTAATGCAATAGGCAAACAACCAAAAAGTTGTAGTAAACCATATGAATTAGAGTATATCATATAATAGTTAAAAAAATAATGAAATCTAGAGAACTAAAAGCTTTTAAAATTCCTAAACCTTCAGAATGAAAATGGGACAATAGTACTTAACACTTAAAATGCCCCCCAGAATAAAGCATGTTTGGAATTATTTTTGGAGACTTGTCAGTTTCAACTCAATCCATTAGTAGAACTAAAAAAAAACCCATTGTGCTTTTATGTGTATGAGGAGACAAGGAAAATGCATGTAAAATGCAAATCTCTTAGCACAAGTAGTCTTCAAAATGTCAGTGAAGCAAAATGTCTTTAAAAAAAGTTTAGAAAATTAAAATTGGATTGCAAACAGTTTTGGAAAGGCTTGAAGCAGAATGAAGTTAATTCAAGAAATAATGATTTCTTGACACTTGCCTTTTTTCTATTGGCCAGTTATGAAGTAGTTTCTAATAAACACTTCTGATTACCTTCCCTAACTTTGCGGCATTCAGTGAGCAATATTCTCTTCCTTAATGCTTAATTGGCTACTCCAAAACAAACATTTGTGCCACCAACTTATACAACTATGTTAGGAAAATAACAGTCACCAAAGCTTATGGTAATTTTCACAGATTTAAACTAAACCACAATTGCTCCTAGTTCACTCAATTAGAACTTTTATTTCTGCCTACAAATACAGTAAAAGATGATTTTAACCACAAAGCTTTAGTATTAATTTAAACCAATAACCCTGCTCATGTATGATATAATCACTAGGAACTATAAGGAAAAAATATTGAAAATTTTTTTCATTATTTTGTGCATTATTTTTTCTACTTAATTACACACTTCAGTCTGTGTTTCACTGCAAAACAATGCTTACACAAATATCCATTATATGAAAGATGCTGGTACATACTGTGCATGGAAAATACATTTTGAGCAAAATCATCTGTTTCCTAAAGCAATGGAAGTATAAAAAAAAGTATCTTATGAGTAACTATTACCTGAAGCATGAAGATCCATCCCTGAGAAAGTAACATTGCTATCCTTCAAAAAAATTCTACGAATATCAGAGCATTACAGGGACTTCTGCCTGGAAACTGAAGTCAATCTCAACTAATATCAGTGTACTATAATTGAAAAGAGTTGAAAGCCACAGAACTCACGATTTTAGATTACACAGTATGTTTTATTACTCATCTAGTGTTGCACTTACAAAAAGAAAGAATTGTCTCAGGTATCAAAAATTTACAACAGACAGAAATGGCCAAATTACCAGAAAGTGAACATAACATTCTTAGTTTAAATCATTACTGACGTATCTTGTATGTCTCGTTATGTCAGCAACACACACTGTAGTATCAAACTGACACTTCCAGTTCAAATACACAACACGAATCTGACTGTGATTGGAAACACGTATGTTTACGTGAAATCAGAATCTGTAGAAACACAAACACTTCTATCCCAAATGCAGGCCTTTTCAACCAAACAAATTGGAGCAGTCTAACCCTGCTGGTTCATATTCTTCAAATATATTTGAAAATCTTTCTAGATGGTAGTTAAGTGGTTGTGTTTATATAGGCTCCAATTGGCACAGATTGAACTAAAAAGACTAAATACAAGTTTTTATGTAGCTGTTACTGGTCCAATCTTCTTTGTTGTTTTTTCTTGTATTCACAACATACCCGCAGCGTTCTCAGAAAAGGTTTTGATCTGACTGAAAGTGTCTCTGAGGAGAGAAGTATCAGTCAGAAAATTTCTACCACCTTTTAGTGGCAATGGTATGAAATGAAGGTAATTTCACTTGAATGATGGACAGTATTTATTGAAGGCTGTCTTGTGCTAGCTACCGAGTGCAAAAGCTAAACCAGAAGCTTTTGAAGTTATCGCACCCAGCAGGTCATATGCTACATTTGCAATTTAGAAATTGTTGACAATTTGGGCACTGTTTCTTTTTCATACAATAAACTTTTCCATAATGACCCTTTTGTACTACGTCTTCTTAATCTAACAGAAATTTCACAGACATTCAGAGTTAATATAGGACTACATGTAAGAAGCACCAAGAACTACTTTTATTGTCTACACATTCACTGCTTTAGTACAAGACAGAAGTCCTAAACCTATGGGCTGATCAGTTCAACAGACCACACTTCACTCTGGCAAAAGCATAGAATTTATTTGTAATCATCCGTATGTTCACTGTTTCAGGCTTAAAGAACTGGGGCACCTAGAAAACAAAAACCATCCACCTTTTACATTTAGAGCATGCAGAACATAACAGGATAATAAGAATACCTAGAGAAAAAATTCAGCTCTGTTTCATAGTAATAGCAACCTTGTATGTCAGTATGCAATGCTTTTGTTTCCACAGCTCCCCAGGGTGAAACTGCTACTATCACCATAAAACAGCAGATCACCTGCAATATTCAGCACACATCAGGAAAAAAATTGTGTGTGGTGAAGTCCCACACCTGACCCTTCTGCATACTACCTCAGGACCGCAGACCTTCATTTCCTGCAATTGCATTATGGTACAGGCCAATATATATTCAGCACAGGTCACCATAAAGTATGTTCCTTTATCCAGTACTGGATATTTCCTATACTGGAAAAACATCATTCTAATTGACACAGGGAACATTACACAAAGCTCACTGACATGTTAGTCTTTTGAAGAATTAATTTCTCCTCCCTCACACTGATATGGCTGGGTATGGCTAAAGCTGTATTTGTTTAAATACAGGGCTACACTTTTTTTCTATCAGACTTGCTGCTGTCTAATGCCATGTTAGACAAAAAACAACAGCAAAAACCTGAATTCCTGATCCAGTTAATAGTTTTGATGCAACGTGCGAGCTTATTTGCAGCCTGAAGTGTATCAATATGCTCCCTGCTCTGTGAGTGTTTTGTCTGCCATCTACAATAAGGAACAAGAGCAGGTGCACTTATCCAGCCTCAATTCAGTGGCTAAACAAATGTGCTTGAAAAATTACTGACAGCTGTTAAGAGTCTGACTGTTAAGATTAGTGACTGCTAAGACATTCACTCTTTAGGTAACACTCCCATTAAGTCAATGATGGTTTGAAGAGAAACAATACATGCGCTCATACAGTGATCTCAATGGAGTTAATCTCCATTGTGATCAAAAATACAATTTTGGTAATGAATTAATTTTATGTGGGTGTAATTCCTCTATATAGCTTACATTTCCCTTTTCAATTCACAAAATTTGCAAAAATGCAAAAAAACCTGTTTCCCTTCTGTAAACAGAGTTAAGTCTAATCTTTTACAAACACAATCTATTCAATATCACAAAGGTTTACACTAACTCTGTTCCAGCTTGCAGCTTGGTCCTCTTATTAACACTGAGCTAGAGTATACAGCCATATATATCTCTTTATACCCTGAAGAAATACTGAGAGTCACCCAATATAAGGTAGTGAATTAGTAAAAAGCATAAAACATTGTTTAGATAGGAAAGGGAAGGTTGGGAGGGAGAAATGAGAAGGAAAGGATACTGCTTCAGAGAAGACAGCATAACCAGAGTGGAAACCCAGCAGAGTGATCAAAAATTAAACTAGATTAGACTAGTTTGTGCACAGGATGGAAGGATCAAAGGAAGCAAGAGTAGGCAGGTCTTTCTAGTGATTCCTCAGGAATAAAACAAGGGACATCCTACATCACGTTTCCTAAATCTATCAAGTCCTGTTCAAAAATCAGGTAATTTCTCTTCCTAACAGCCCTTTCAAAGATCCTCCAGACTTATCCACAGGTAGTTTACATATCTTTGTTCATACTGGAACATTCTCCTTTAGTTTAAGTATTTGGTCTCTCTCCACACTGCTCAGTTTTATAAAGGTGGGAGAAGATGGAAGAAAGAACCCTTTTATTTATGACTAAAAAGGCTAGTATAATTTGTTAGAAATCCTTTGTAGGCCTTTCAACATTTATAAATGAAATAAATATTAAGTAAAAAGGGTTAAGAGACAGAATTTTTATTTTTTAACATCTTAACTCCTTTTATCCCTAGGAAGTACTGATTAAAACTGCAGCTACCCAGCTGCACCCTCTGTTGTGCTTTACCTAAAAAATGCCACATTTTGTGTCCATAGCTTAACAAAGACTTCAATTCTTCCCATAGCTCCTTTGTGCGAGGTAGCTGAATTCTTCCATCATTTTTAGTTATAGCAATTCTGCTTTTGTACTCAAAGATTATGCACATCATATATGCTCATAATGCCAGACTACTTGCTGCTTCTCTGACCCAGGGAATTAAGTGATTGTGAAATAGATGGGGGTAAAATAGTGGTACTGAATTACTTAATTGTAGATGCTTTCTTAATGTGTGAAGCTTGAAAGGAGTAGATTTCCACTAGAACATTATGGAAATTGTGTAATATTTTAGGAATACATTTAACACAGGTAATATAATATGTTATTGCATGTTTTTAAATCTTTCTCTGAAATTTTGCTATCCTTTACAGAAGCACAGTAAAGGTGCAATAGGGTGCAAATTTAAATGGCAAAAATGCATTTTAAAGCATGCAAGTTTTTTCATTTACATGTAAAAGACACTGGAGACAAAAAATATTCTATAACTTGCTTCTTAATGAGGAATGCTGCCAGATACATTCCTTGAAATAATCACATTTCTTAAAGCACCTGGAAACAGTGAAGTTGAACTGTACATCCCACAAAATCTTAAAGCTAGACTATAATTTGTGGATTTTACATAATTTTATTTTTATGCAGTGCTGGGGTACAGAATACTTATGGCAAATAAGCACACAGAGACATGAAATTAAACCCTGATCTTTTTCATGTAAGCAAGGTGAAAAATACTTTTTCATTATCTGTCTCACTGTCTACCAGGGCTGCTGTTCTACTATGACTAAAGGTCCAAGAAAATAGCTCAGAAAAATTCTGTAGAGGAGCTGAAAGGATAACTATAAGCAACAGAACTTCCCTCTGTATGCTAATATCACAAAGTAGCATTCTTGCTATTTAATGTGGGTTTATTTCCTCTCTTTTTGCTACCGCCCACTTACATAGCAGTGGTGAATTTTGTAAAACACGTGGTAAGTCTTAACTAGTGAAAGCAGTGATGTTAAACCCATTAATAAATGATCACAAATAAAACAGTTTGTTCACTTCTTTCAGTTCCTGCTTTGTCTCTTAGATGCATGCAGTTGCTTTGCAGCTACCTACTCACTGTGACAGGCATTTGCTGTCCACATAATAGATGACTAAAGCATTCTTTTAGGGCTGAAGCAATTACAAAGGAACTCCATGAGTCAGAACTTATGACCCAAAATAGCCAAAGAGGTATTCCATACCACAGCACATCATGCCCAGAATGTAAAAACGGAGGGCAGAGACCCGGAAGGTGGGGGGTGCACTGCTTGGTCGGGCTGGGTGTAAGTGGTGAGCAATTGTATTCTTTTCCCTTGTATATCTCTTGTCATTATTATTATTGGTGGTAGCAGTAGTGGTTTGTGTTATACCTTAGTTACTAAACTGTTCTTATCTCAGCCTGTGGGAGTGGCATTCTTTCGATTCTCCTCCCATCCCCCGGGGAGCTGGGAGGAAGAAAGAGGGAGGAGTGAGTGAACGAACTGTGTGGCTGAGAGGCTTAAACCACAACACCCTGCCACATTGTTCTAGTGAAATCTCCATCACGTTCCTCTTCCTCTCGCCTGAGCTGTCATGAACAGAGAGAAGGGAAGTGGTAATGTTAAGGTTGTGAAAGTATGTATCTTGTTCTTCTTTTTTCTACAAGTTTTGATTAATGAAGCTCTCTAAAATCATATATATGAGAAGGAAAAACATTTTATCTCTAGGTTGGTCAATTGCACATCTTAAGTTTTTATTTAAAAATAATAAAATAGATACTTGAGCGAGATCAGAAAAAGCAGCAGTGAAAGCCCTTTCAAAAAGTCACTTGAACAGATGTCCTGTGCTTTCCTACTGCTGCTCCTTTTCTTTCCTCTCTGACATTTTCCTGAAACTTGTTTGCCATCTCTCTGCAACCACAAAGCTTATTTGGTTTGATTATTCTATTTAATTTCCTTAGGGATCTGATGACAAAACATATACCCCCCAAAAATGAACACACTTTTCTCTATGCATTCAATATAATTTTTACAGAGATTGATTTATTTTTTCCACTCTACTGCATCTGCATTACTTGAACACATCGCAGTTCCTGGAAATAATGTGATGTTGATGTGATTTAAGACACTGATTAATTTCTGTGCAACTCCACACACTTTTTTTTTTTTAACTTGCATTCATACAGTAAGATGCAATTCCAGCTGAACTTTGCAGTAATGGATATAGACTATTTCAGAAAGTACATATAATTTTATTGTCTCTTCTTTTTTCTTTTTGGTAACTGTTCATTTTTGAAATGCTCAGTAAGTAGCATCCACCTGTTCCTACTCCAGTGTGTCTAAAAATACTAGAAGAACAGATTACTTTTGATAGGGCATGTGTGAGGTTTGGGGAACAAAACTCTCAACAGAAATAATTTATTAAAATCGAGAAATATAAAAGCTAATTTTGGAAAGTACCGATAAAATGGGAAAGCCACACAGCTCTCCCATCAAGCAGTTTAATGTCATTCAAAGGAAACAGACAATTGTCACGAGATATGAGAAAATCTTAGTTACTGGTTCTTCTGGATCGGGTAGAATTAGCGTTCCAGTATTTCTCCTGTGTGGACAGAATGACAGAACTGCAGTACAAAGTACTAACTATTCAGGTGACTATGCAGATCACTGCCCAAAGTACTGTGAATATTAGCAATATTAAGATAGATCTCCAAGAAATGAAACATGCATAGTTTTTGCAGAAAAATACTTGCCTTTTCCTTCATTTAACTGGTCAAACTCTCATTTTATACTTGTCGTATTTCAATTACACTGTTCTTTTTGACTTCAAAACATTTCCTCTGTTGGGAGAAAGAGCATCTGTAAACTGAAAAGATTCCTTCAGGGAAAACTGTAAAAGGTCAAGGAATAACCTGAAGTTAATTGTCAGTCTTGGGTCAGAAAAGTGTGTATGTCTGTAAGGATATCCATACATATTAATGTGGAAGCTACTTGGGCAATCTAGCAAAACAATAAGCATTACTCTTGAACTATAATCTGTACTGCTGATTATTTCTGGCAGGAATCGAAAGGTAGCAAGCCCTCTATGGATAATGAAAACTTTATTTTTTACTTTCTCCAAGTGTCACAAGGTTGTTGCCTCAAGTATTACTGAATAATATATTCAGGTATTAACATGTAGTTAAACCTAAATAACATAACACTGCTGTTTTCATATGGTAAATATGTATCTTAACTTGATATAAGTTTAATGATTTTAGAAACAGCATAAATTAAAAAAATCTACTCATTAATATCTTTGAGATACTACTAAGTGAAATTAGTAACTCACAAGCATATATTTTTGCTACTTTAGAATCATCTATCAATTTGAAAAGTTGTAACTCTTTTTATGATTGTATTGATTTTACTAATTTATAACTATAATTCTATGGGGTTTATTACCCAATGAAATTTTAAATAATTGCTGAGCATTTATGCATTATTTACTTTTTTAGGCATGCATTTTCCAAGTTTTTCTACTTAATCCTTTCAGGTAGTTTAGCCTAAGAGAATGCTCTAGGGAGACCTTAAAACAGCCTTCCAGTACCTAAAAGAGGCCTACGCGAAAGCTGGAAAGGGACTTTTTACAGGGGCATGCAGGGATAAGACAAGGTGGAAAGGCTTTAAACTGACAGAGGACAGATTTAGATTAGATATTAGGAAGAAATTATTTACTATTAGGGTGGTGAGGCACTGGAACAGGTTGCCCAGAGAAGTTGTACATGCCACATCTCTGGAAGTGTTCAAGGCCAGGTTGGATGGGGCTTTGAGCAACCTGGTCTAGTGGCCAATGACAGGGGTTTTGGAACTATATGATCTTTATGCTCCCTTCCAATACAAACTATTCTATGATTCCATGAGACTTACCAACCTAAAAAATTATGCTGAATCAGCAAACAATCAACTTGGGTTTCATTTCCTTTCACTGTTTATTTTGAATATCTTGAAAACTAAAGTCTAAACCAAGTGGATGTCAGGCGGTATCCCTTCATTGTGAAGCTCAACTGAATTAATCTTCCCCTTGCTACCCCTCTCTCCCCTCAGATCTGATTGTTCATTTTGTGTCATAGAAGGTGATAACCTGATTAGCCACCATGGAAACAAAATTAATTTTCCCCTCAGATGAGCAATACAAACCCAATATTAATCTCTGAATTAACATTTTTTGTATTCACAGTCTCTCCACACCAATACACTCTTTCTAAAAATACTCTTATTTTTCAAGGAGAAGAAATTATTTTCAATTTTCCACAGTTTATTCTATTACCTACTGCAAAAGCAGGATTTTCCTCAGTCCTTATTCAGAGTTATTTATGCTTCTATCCATACTGTTAGCCAGAACTAAGGTCTGATAGTAGCAGCATGCAGAATTGTGGAGGAAAGCAAATTCTAGTAATTATAAGTGAAAAACAAGAAAGTCATTCTGTTGTGAAACTGCTGGTGACAGACCAGTTGGTTGTTTGGCTTGCAGAGAACTAATCACCTTTTAACCTTGCTGGTAGTTCAAGGGTCAAGAAAGAAAAATGCATGCAGGGTAGAACTGGGATCAGCTACATACATAAGCATCTCCAGAGTACCAGTTGTGAAGATGGTAGGTAGCTGTCTGAACAAAGTTTTCCTACAATTCCCAGATCTTGTAGCCTTCTTCCCCATGTATTTCTCCCAGTGGGTTGTAAGTCTGAGACCCAACCTAGCAAATGATTACATGTAATCTTTCATTTAGCAAAAAGTCTTAACACCAAGGAATCCAGATATGCCAATAAAAAAAAAAAAAAATAAAATTACATAATAAAAGCACTGAAAGACAAAACAGAAAAAAACCCAACAGTCCAACATCAAAAAGCCTAAGAATCACATACCTGCTTCTGCCCCTGAATAGCTTATCGCTATGGCTGGGACTAGTGTAGTTATTCAGTATCTTTACCTTTTCCTCCAGCATCCCTTTTAGTAGTCTATGGTGGCCTGACCCCAGGCAGTGGCTAAGTATCCACACAGCAGCCTGCTCACTCCCCCTCCTCCCCAGGCAGAATAGGGGAAAGAATAGGAAGAACAAAAGCAACAAACCCTTCAGGATAAAGATGGTTTAGTAAGTGAAGCAAAGACAAAGGTAAAAATAAAAAAAAGCGATGCAAAGACAATCACTCACCATGTCCTACAAGTAGACTGATCCCCAGCCAGCCTCCATGCATTGGTTGCTTCCCCCAGAAAAACCTCCTGACACTTTTTATGGCTGAGCATAATGTTAGATAGTGCAGAATACCCCTTTGGTCAGTTGGGGTCAGCTTTCCTGGCTGTGTCCCCTTCCAACTTCTTGCCCACTCCCATCCTATTCATTGAAAGGGGGAAGAATGGGAAAAAGGGAAAGCCTCAATAGCGTGCAAGCACTGCTCAGCAGCAGTGAAAACACTGGTATGTTATTAACAAACCAAAATACAGCACCATCCTGGCTGCTATGAAGAAAATTAAATCCATCCCAGACAGACCCAGTAAATAGCCCCTTGGATCTGTACAGTTCATAATCTTGACTTACGTATTTACAAGAGTCTTCACTACCCAGAATACCAGCTGCAAGTTTCAAACCATATGGGAGGATGACATTTCAAAAGTCACATCTTGAAGTAGATAACTGAACAGATCATGGTGCCAGATAAAAGCAAAGTAACCCCAAAAAATTATTCAATAACCTTTGATGGGCTTCCATCAAGTAAATACTTAGTATGATGATAACAATACTAAGTGTAAAATGTTAACCCAGTGTGAACTTGGGCTACGCAGGCTTTGTTGTTGAGTTTTTTGAACAGAATTGTTTGAATGCCTCTCACCTAATCTGACTGACACACTTAGAAAATAGGGCACTTTTTCATTGGTAGTATGACTTCCCTAAGTTAGATGAGTTCTCCATCCTTAAAGTCCTGCTTTCTGGACAAGTACCCTTAATCACTAAGCTACTATATTAATAGTTTAATACATTGAAACACTTCAGTGTTTTTTCTAGGTGCCCAAACCCAAAGCTATAATCTGACAGGTAGCAGACAGCGCATCACTACTGACATTATCCATCTACAAAAACCAAGTACTGATTCCTATGACCTGAAAGCCTACAAGCATTAAATGAACCCTTCTTTCTGAAGCATTTCTTTCCAATTGCAAAACCACCATGTTCAAATGAGCAGGTTTTTATTTTGGATGACAAATTTCAACCATTATTTCATAAAAAATGCAATGAATGACATAATTTTGATAAAAATAAGAAATCAGACAACTTCCATTTTCTCAGGAACTTTGGCAGTAGCCCACCTCATTTCAGATCTCACAGAATCATCCCCTCCTCTAGCAATTTATCTAACTACACTCTGATTATGGCAGCCTGTTGCAGTAGTAGAAAGGTCTCTTTGCAGACTATCTCCAGGATCAGTGAGATCTCTCTGCCTTTTGGAGCTTCTTTCAGCCGTACAGCCTCAGTTGTTCCAGGCAGTTTTGTTTAATGCTTCTACCAGATTCCCATGTACAGGGCAAAAAGCATTGTTATGCATTTTTCTGTCATTCCTCACCACTGCAGCATAGGTGTGTTACATCAACAGCTCAGGAGCACTTCTTTGTACTTAAAAACAATCTTCAAGGAATATAACGTCACATTTTGTGGGGAATAATTTTCGGGAAGTTTAGAGTTTTGCATGTGCAATAATAACACAAGCAGCAGGAGGGCAGTTCACCAATGCAAAATAGACCTGACTCTGTGCTGTACAAAGTCTGTCTGTAATTATTCTAGAGATTCAGCCTGATGTTCTTAATAAACACCAGAAAATGGACCAAAAGATCATGGAGCTGTACTTTATCTTGACCTAGAGAGATCACCACCAAGTAATAAAAGCAAGTTTAGATCCTCTGCCCATGTAATTTCTGCCTCGCTGATAAGACTGTCAAAGCCCATGTCATGTGGTTGTTACAGATACTATTCTGAGACACAGCTGTTAATGAATAAACTGATAACTCCCAATAAATAGGCAACAGGGGGGTAACAATTTTTATCTATCCTGTCTTGCACTGCAGACAGAAAAAACATTGCACAGAATGTGAATGTGAGCTGGCTTTATCCCCATACAGTCAATCTGATAAATAAAATACACCAGTTAAAAATTTACCACTATTCATTTTTTTTGTTTTGTTTTTTTTTTTTTTTTTCAGGTTAGACCAAACATTGGGGTAAACTCTGCTTCACAACTGCAAGAAATAACTGGAAGAGTCAGTGAGAGGAAAAAAGTCAGTGAAAATGGGAAGCACCCGCTAAATATTCAAATGAAATCCAATAAAATTTTCATAATCATAAGGCTAGGTATGAACCCTTAGGAAAAAGCCTTGAAGCTCATAAACCTTACTTAAGCCATCCATTACCAAGTCAGCATTCATCGCTACAGCAGAGGTAGTGACCTATCAAGGCTATGTGGTACAGAATTATTGTAAGCGATGTACCGGAGAAGGATGGAAATTCCGCCAGCAACTTCTGGCTTACCTCTTATCTTCTCTGATAGATACTAAAGAGCAACTATTGATATGTGGGTTTTTTTTAATCTCAGGTTCGACTGCAAGCATCTAAGCACTGAAAATGCTACAGAAGCAGTATTTAGAAGAAAGTAGTTCCCTATTTTATTTTTTTCCCAGAAGAAGTCCTGCCATCTTAATTCTATAAAGCAATGTAAAAAACATTTTAGTAATTTTCCTTTTAAGCAAAATTCACAGGAAGACCTTGGTGCATTTCTTGAACATTACTTTGAAAATGAAAGCACTAGGAATAGTCAGCATATTGGGCTAGAACTGGTCACCATAATTCCATTCTTCACTCTTAAGCAGAAACTGTGACGGCGTTCCACAGCATGCTGTGGCAACAGGCCTTTTCAGCGTGTCACTGCAATCCACACAAACTGGTTTTCCCATGAAAACTAAGACCCAGATGTGTGCCTTAATATCCTCACAGCTTGAAGTTGAGATCTTTGTTTTCTGTTAATTCTCTTGCACGGGGGTATGGTCTTATTAGCTACAAGATTTCTTTACAATGGCTATTTATTATCTATAGCCTTTTAAACTCTGGGAGTACCAACTAGTGATTTGGATGTGTCCAACATGTGCACTCTGTCTTGAAGACAGGAAGCGCATCTTAGTCCTGTGGATACCATCAAAAAGAGCAAGTGTTTAAATGCATTTCTTGCTTCCTAGTAAACTTAGACAAAGTCTGATAAATAGCATCACTTACAGAATGAGATGAAATTTCATGTAACACCTCTGCTTTCTTGATTCTTCCCATTCTCGTCAAAGCATATAGAAAGTTTAACACTTTATGTTATTGCTATTACTATGTACACTTCTTAACATGAAAAGAAGCCTTGTGCAGTGCACCACAGTCCACAATAATAATGTATACTGTACATAAACATAAATAGGGCAAAAGCTAAATTGTACACCATTTGACAAAATAAAATGAAATAAAATAAAATAAAAATAATAAATAAATAAAATAAAATAAATAAAATAAAACAAAATAACTGTGTTTCTTTATACATTTTCCATCAGGAATCTCCATGTTCTCACACAAGTGCACATTTAGAAAGAGGTAGCAAAATGTTAATCAGATCTTCTATTTTTCAGTACATGAAAGGATAAGGCTTACAAAAGTTAGTCTTTTTCAGTTGTACTGAAGGCAGTTGGGATCAAAGTTTTTAAATACCTGAGTAGGATCATGACACCCACTTCACATATTCTAATTTTTAAGTGCTGTCTTTGCTAAACTGATTCAATCCCTGTTTCTGCAATGCTAAGGTGAGAATTTTATTACCATTTAAATGTAATACCACAGCAGGTACCTCTTTCAGGAGCACCTGCAATCCCAGCAGATCAGATGCTATACCGAAGGGAAAATCCATAAAGAGTGTATCTGTGCACAAACACATATCTATATACACATATTTATGTAATATATAAATATCTATAAAAACACTATTCAATGAATTTTCAACCCCTGAGAGACTGATTGTGATCACCCAAAGGACAGTAGAATCATAAAAAAGGTAATGCACTTTCTTCATATTTTCACCATTCATTCTTAAATAGGAAATGCCTTCTAATTTTTAATTTGCATTCTATCAAATTTTTGTGGCAAGCAGCCCAGTATACAGGAAAACAAAAGATCATATGATAAAACTGATAAAACTTCTATTCTGGGAAAAGCAGTTGCATTCCACTGAACAGAACAGGAATAACCAACCAGAATTTTTATTTTTGCTTTATTTCGTTCTTTGAAATATTTATCTAACTGGTGCAAAAACTATAATGATGAAGGCTCAACTTCGGAATAGTACTTCTGTGTCCAGTGCACATCTCAGAGTCACAGTAAGAGTGCAGAAACTATAACAAATGCTAACAGCCAAAATCAAACTTTTAATAATCACACATATGAGAAACATGACTACAGCACTTCGTCTTTAGAGTAAAAAGAGCAAACTCATATGAAGCAAGCCTAGAAACAGAACAGAATGGACACAGGACACTGTACACTATTAAAAAAAAATCAAAGTGGAATGACTTACCACTTCTTCATGGGTCGCACTTTCTACATTTATACCATTAACCTAAAAACAGATATGATAGGGAGAAAATGATTTGTGATGTGTAAGTTAGTTAACAAAATAAACATAAAGGTAAGCATGAAACAAATGTCCTTGGAAAAAGTGAATGTTTACTGACCTGTATTATTGCATCTCCTATAAATAACATTCCTGTTTGGTCAGCTGTGGGATTACAGAAGGAATACATTTCAATTAAAATTAGTACTGAAAAATAATGCTATATTGTCTTCCAGCAATTAGTTTAGCATGCTGTTTGTAACCTTCATTTGCAAATGATTTGGTTGTGAAGATACCAATGGCACAGCAATTAGTATTCATCCTACAAAGGTAATAGATTCTTAGCAATTTTAAACAAATTAAGAGAGTTACTTTTCAAGCACAAATAAGTTATTTAAAATGGAATACAAATGTCATTTCTCGCTAATGAAGGATTTCATTAAATTATGTGGAAAGGGTGATTCACATTTTCATTATTCTTTCACAAAAAGGAAATAACAATTTCTGGAAATACCAGTTTCTTTCCCAATGAACAAATTTACAGGGACTGGTATAATTAAAAAGGTTGTGCCTAGAATTTAATACGACTCTTTAACATGACATTGGAGTTAGCTTTGTTCCTGAGACTAACAAAATACATTATTCCAGTCTGTAACTGGTATGCTTCCTGCCTTACAGACTTGTTGGAAATAAAGTTTTGAAATGGCAAACAAATCTTTGCCAGTACAAGCAATGACATTTTTGAGGTGATTTTTATAACTTGTCAATTCTCTACTTTTTAGGGATGTTTATCCCTTAGAATGCAATTCTTAATTGAAAGTAAGGCTCCGACCCTGCTAAGGTTGATATAATTAAATAAGGCATATTTGTCTTATATATGATCTTACACGGTCACAGCTTGAGGCTTTGAAGAATGCAATAAATGTTAACAGTATTGAGAGATAGAAATTGAGTTAAAAAATAAAGAAAAAACTTCATAGACTATTTTTACCATTTCTGCAATATAGCTGTAGCCACTACAAATGTACCTTTGGTAAAAAAATACCTTTTTTGTATAAAATTTACCTTTCTAATAGGTTAAGCACTACCCTTTGGGCAGATAAAAGATAACAGTTCATTAGCCACACTTTTATCAGTACTTAGGAAATATTTCACTGTTTATTTTAAATACCACACTAGAAGCTGCATTGAAGGTATTCACCCACTTCTTATGCTGCTTTGTATTCAAAAATATGCATACAATTTATAATGGCTGGTAGAGAAAAGAGATCTATGTACAGAAATCCAACTGAATTAAAGCTGTTGAAAAGCATCACCAAGCAATGGGAAGTAGCCTGTATTGGGTACGTACATAGCTAGAGGTGCTGAACATTAGCTTGAGCACCTCAATGCTAAACTTCTGTTTAAGATGCTAGCAACCATTAGTTATTCCATTAGTGAAAAATATAGTAATTTTTAATTTAATGCTTATGTTGGGGACATTGGGCTGTTTTAGGAAAGTGGGAGCTCACTTTAATTTGGGATAGAACAAAGAGGGTGTGTTTGAAAATCCAGTTGAGGGAAAACACAAAAGGATAAATTCAAAAGGTGCATGCCTTGCTTACTGTGAGTGATTGAGTCAGAACTGAGTAGAGAAATTTTGAGTATGTCTGTTTACAAGTATATGCAACAGGACCCTGCAACTTGAATCAGTGCAGAGCCTGGAGATCAACTGAATGAGGTCTAACACAGGGAGAGTGGGCTCTCAAACTGCTTCAGGAGGACATCCCTAATATGTCAGTCCTGGGCTCTCATTCTGTCTGTGTGTGGGTTACAGTAGGACTCACACTCCTACTTAACTTACTCCAACAATCTACAGCAAGGCAGATGTGTTGATTTATACTTCAAGCATTTACAGATCAAGTACCAGACAGCTGATCCACAGATGTGATGAGGATGGCACACACGGACTGCAGGTAGCACTGTTTTCATGAGGCCCTGCCTTATTGGCACTTCTGGGAGGCCAAAGCAGAGCAGCTGTTGTCATTGGAAAGATCAGTTGGAAAGAGCAATGTTGCAAAAAGAAGCACCATAAAAGAAAAAGGGGTGGGGATGCGACAGATGTGTTTGGAAAGAATTTCTGTTAAGAGGTGAAAACAGAAAAATGTAGGATTGGTGATAAAGGAAAGTGTACTGAGCCAGAAAGTGTCTGAGTGAAACACGAGATCCTGATGGAAGAGAGAGTCATGAAGATTTGTAGACAGGTAGGTAGGCATCACCATGCTCCTGGATGTTCAGCTATCCATGACCCGCTGCATAATGACACAATTGCACAGCTGTGTAATCTTGTTTAAATCTACTGAGAGAACTGTTTGGTTTAACAAAAGTTATAATAAAATACATAGAATGGTATCAATGCAAAACAGGAAAGGAACAATTCCAGACACAGGTAAAATTCTTGAGATGGTTTAGTTAGCAGCTCAAGTCTTGAAGAGGAAAAACACTGACATGACAGGTGTAAAATCTCAAGGAACAGAGCTGGAGGATGGTAACTCAGCAGCGCTGAAGACAAATCTCTTTCAGGGAGCAATAGAAGCTGAACCTTTCCCACCTGACTGTTGACTGCCAGGTCAGTAAGGACTCATTGGTCATTCCACAGGGATGATGAGTACTGCAATATCCCCAGCTACCTACTGTGTGTGTTAATCAATAAATTTTATAGCTTAAGAGCACAAAGCAATTATATCCAGCTTTCAAAGTCTCTACACGCAATCAGAGCTGTCCAGATGAGTAAATGAGAAAAGAAGCGTTACGTGGTCAGTGCCAAACATTCTGTGAACTGAAACAAAGCACAGAAAATGAGGACAAACATGGCATTTGCTCCAAAAGTACATTATACTGCAAACTAACCAAATAATGTAGACACCTCCATAGCTGCTGCCATCAGAGCCAGTGATGGCACTCTGGCAAACTATGTTTGCATGCCTGTGATGAAACACTTTGGGTTTAGCCAATTGTCTGATTTAAAATCAATGACGATTTTAAAGAAAAATATTTTGCACAAAAATTTATAGCAGATATATCACTATGACACAGAAGTTACATTGTTGTTTACTATACTGCATATTAGAAATAAATTGATTTGAAAAACTCTTTCAAAAGAGACAAAGAGGTAGTCTTGTTTCTCTTAAGGCATATTTTAAATCTGAAGGCATCTACTAATGTTTGCATAAAGTCCTATATTCTTAACATGACAAAAATGTTAAATAAAAGGTTCCAGGCTATGTGTGATGTTTTTCTCCCAGTCATAACATCCTCATATACAAAGGCGTCTTTGAAAGGCTGGTCCACAATTATCAGCCACTAAGTGCAAAATCAATCAGTACTAAAAATAAAACACTCAAGCTTTGGAATACTAAGAAGCATATAACCTTATTGAGAGAAACAGTATATATAACTTCTTTAGAATCCAGCATGCATCCTGAAGTTTTACTTGAAATAGTATTTTAGTAGCAGTGAATTGAACACGCCTAAAAAAAGAAAGGTTGAAATTAAAATAAGCACAAAGTAGTAATAAGCAGAAATGTACCAGTCTGTAAAACAAAATGAAGCACATGCTACACCACTTAGTGATACATTACTTTTTTCTGCATCTTAATTATCTTTAAAAAGGTTTAATATTGACTAAATGCTGCACATTCACAAACGATACTGAAGTAGTATGAAAGCATCAGGAAAACCCAAAGGTGCTTCTGTTGAAGAAATAAGTCTGTAAGTAATATGGCATCCTTATATTTTTCAAGATTAATCACAATACATATTTTCACTCAATTTTTTTAAATTCCTGAAGTACACAAGAAACACACCAGGTACTATGTCCTCTGATATTATTAGTGATGCACAAAACATGTTGCTTAAATCACACAATGAGCCAATTGACTTCAGGGACCTCTCAGTTCAGAGACTTAACTTTAAATACATGCATTTCAGAGCATAAAGAAAATCTAAAAGGATAGTTAAGAAACTAGATTGAATCAACAGAGAATGCAAGAGATTTCTCAAAGTCATCCCAATGTATTTTTCCTTCTTTTTACATTAACTGGCCATAACTACAGTCATGACTGTAAGGATAGACCGGCTCCAACTTGTTCTGTTTATCTAAGACAGGTAGTTTGACATTTTCAACTTATGTTTTAAACAGAACTATATTAACCCAAACACTGAAAACTATATCCCACACCGGAGGACTCCTCACACTCTTCCCCTGTTCCAGCATAGAGTCCCTCCCATGGCAGAGAGGTCTCCATGGTCTTCTCCAACACGAGTCCTGCCCACAGGCTGTAGCTCTTCATGAGCTGCTGCAGCGTGGGTTCCTTCCACAGAGTGCAGACCTTCCGGAACAGGCTGCTCCATCATGAGCCCACACAGGTTCACAGGTCTTGCAGCAAACCTGCTCAAGTGTGGGATCCTCTCTCCATGGGGCCACAGCTCCTGCCAGGAGCCTGCTCTCCGGTGCAGGCTTCCCACAGGGTCAAAGACTCCTTCAGGCATCCCCTTTCTCTGCCGTGGACCTCCATGGGCTGCAGGGGCACAGCTGCCTCACCATGGTCTGCACCATGGGCTGCAGGGGAATCTCTGCTTCAGTGCCTAAGGTACCTCCTCCTCTCCTCCTTCACTGACCTGGGTGTCTGCAGGGCTGTTTCTTTCACATATTCTCTGGCTGCAGTTGCTGTTACACAGTAACTTTTTCCCCTTCTTAAATTATTCCAGGCACACTACTGCTGTCACTGATGGGCTTGGCCTTGACCAGCAGTGGGTCTGTCTTGGAGCCGGCTGGCACCGGCTCTGTTGGATGTGGGAGAAGCTCCTAGCAGCTTCTCACAGAAGCCAGACCTAGCTTCCTTGCTACCAAAAGCTTGCCACACAAACACGATATAGGCAGGGAGCACAGGTTTGGAGAGATAATAATGGGCATTGTGTGAATTAATAAGCAGGAAATCCAGCGGTGCTACAGAAATTGCCACTGATCCTCCTGATTATGAATGCCTTAATGGCAGAATGAATCTCCTGCTGAGTCACTGAAGATCAGTGAATAAAAATGCTACTCTGGGAATAGGTTAGGGAACTGTTGAAAAGCTGAGGCCATCCTGCAGAAAAGTATTTTAGCTGGCACTTTGCATAGCTGCATAAAATACAGCATTGTATTTGCAAAGTTAACACAAGATAAATATGGGCTGGCCTGGGAAGTCAGTACTGTTTTCTCTTCAGCTTGGACTATACAAAGAATAGCATGAACTATAATAGCGGACAGGCACCAGAAGCGTCACCAGGAAAGGCTATCTTTTACACAAGCATCTGAGTGAGGACTGGACATAGCAGTCCTTACAGTCTGGCATATTGCAACACATACCTGGAATTGAAACCAAGAGCTGTCTAGGACAATGTACAAGCTAGCAATGTGTTCCATCTACTGCACCAGATAGGATCCTGTAGACAAAATAATGCTGTGTTTTTCTTGTAACACTGTAATGATTGGTAAATTCATGGGCAGAGATCCTATCTGGAAAATCTCATAAGCACAAACGGTGGGGATAAAGACCAAACAGGTGTGTTGGTCAAAAGGCAACTCCTTTTGCCACTTAGAAGTGATAATAGGAGGGAATTTGGGAAACCATGATTTATAGCAATATATTGGCACTCCTGTGTTCAAAAGTGAAAATGATAATTTTGTTCCATGTAAAAACCATGTGGTATTGAATGGGAAAACTTGGGGAAGGGAGAATAAAAAAAAAAAAAAATCCAAATCCTTTACAGAAATAAACACAATCAATTAAATGTAATTTCTTGCTTCTCTGTGAAACAGGAATTGTATTCAGAGAAAAGACTAAGCATCATGAGAGGCAAAGAACCATGGATTGGGAGCAGACAATTTTTTCTTGAAGTTTTGAGTAAAAAATGACAGGGAAATTAAGAAGAATTATCCTCCAAAGTTACATGTGAAAAACAGAATCCCAGCTAGAAAAAGGTAAGCAAGTCAGATTCCACTGTGGAAAAACCGTGAAGTGATGGACATTTCTAACCCTATACATACTTCCCATTTTTAGTGTCACATCTAGTATTGTGCTGCAAAGAAACACGATTTTTGCTTTTCCATTACTGTTTTTTCCATCTCCTACACTTTTTCTATCTGTACCTGTTTATGTTTGTGATTTCCTATCTCTCTCTCTCTCTCTTAATTCTCAGTGTGAGCATCCCTTAAGGGCAGTTCTCTCACCCCAGTCTGAACTCTATTCTCAAATGATCATCAAGTGTATAATTATATCTGGAAATATGAGCATTTTGTACAGATTTTACAGTTAGTAGTAAAGCACACTGAAAACATGAGACACAAACTGCTACAACTTCAACCTTTCTTCAGATGAAATGTTTTAATTCTAAACGAGCTGGAAAATATTGAACAGGAAAATTGTAGCTCAGATTAGCTTGTAGACGGTGCAGCAGAGAGAGCCCAAAGGAATGGTTATCAAGATAAATTTGTACTAGAGAAAAATACTTCCAGTTTTACATTCAGTTCTTCAACACTTGATTTTACCTTTATAGAAAAATACTCAAAGGAAGTAAAAAAAATTAGAACATTAATAGTGTTAATTACTTTAAAATGTTGCTTCTTTAAGAAAAATCATGATAACTAAGATGTGACTATAAGAAAAGCAGAGCCTTTTTTTTAATGTAATGTCTGAAAACTTGAAAGTGACACATTATTAGTGTCATTTATTGCATGGGATACTTGCCTAACCACAGCTTGAGTTTGAAAATAAACGTAAAAATACTCATGCATCTTGCATGGACAGAATTCAGAAATAGGTAGCAATAACTGAGAAGCAAAAGCAGTAGTTATGACTATAGCAAGTTATATTTTATAAAAAAAAAAAAAAAAAAAGAGTTCCTCAAGACATGCACAACTAATACTTCCTTAATGGTCAGTGAAAAGCTATTTAAAACTGCAAAAATACATTTTTTCTAGGAATATGGTCAGTAATGTTAGAAACTCTAGGTTATCTATGTATAAAATCAATCTAAACCTGAAAACGTGATAATGACCATGAGGATGATAAAGGGGCAGGAGCACCTCCCATATGAAGACAGCCTGAGAAAGCTGGGGCTGTTCAGCCTGGAGAAGAGAAGGCAGCGTGGAGACCTCATAGCAGCCTGGCAGTATCTGTAGGGAGGTTACAAAGATGCCGGGGAGGGACTTTTCATCAGGGACTGTGGGGAAAGGCAGCAATGGGTTAAAACTTAAATGGGGGAAGTTCAGGTCGATGACACCAAGCTGGGTGATTTGCCTGATACCCTGGAGGGAAGGAATGCCATCCAGAGGGACCTTGACATGCTTGTGAGGTGAGCTGATACCAACCTCATGAAGTTTAATCATGACAAGTGTAAAGTCCTACACTTGGGTGGAGCAATCCCAGGCACAGCTACAGGTTGGGCAGAGAAGAAATTCAGAGCAGCCCTGCGGAGAAGGATTTGGGGGTATTGTTTGATGAGAAAATGAATATAAGCCAGCAGTGTGTGCTCGCAGCCCAGAAAGCCAACCCTATCCTGGGCTGCATCAAAAGGAGTGTGACCAGCAGGTCGAGGGAGGTGATCCTGCCCCTCTACTCTGACCTCGTGAGACCTCACTTGGAGTACAGTTCTGGGGTCCTCAACATAAAAGGACATGGAACTGTTGGAACAAGTCCAGAGGAGGGCCACGAGGATGATCAGGGG
>JAOEHY010038401.1:0-43214 GCA_025447955.1 Psilopsiagon aurifrons
TTCTTTACTGTGAGGGTGGTGAGGCACTGGAATGGGTTGCCCAGGGAAGTTGTGAATGCTCCATTGCTGACAGGGTTCAAGGCTGGGTTGGACAGAGCCTTGGGTGGCATGGTTTGGTGTGAGGTGTCGCTGCCCAAGGTCAAAGGGTTTGGAACTGGATGATCTTGAGGTCCTTTCCAACCCTAACTATTCTATGGTTCTGTGATTAATGCTTCCCTCACACTCAGGCCAGAAAACTGTTACAGGTTGCTTTTTAGTTTCCTTTTTAGCTTCCCTTTTACAGAAGTTGGTTGTGCCGGTAGTGCTGTTTGATCTAGGCTGGTAGGCCTGGAACTCCAGGGATTGTGGCATTGTGTCTTCATGCCGCCATGAAAGATTGGGTGTTCGAGTCAAATCTAAGCAGTTGCCTAATATGTCATTTTCTTGCCAACTATAAGAATTTAACTTATATTGACCTGGGTGATTTACTTTGTTAAATGTTCATAGCTAAGTTAGGCTGTTGTCTCTCTACTGCACTGCTCTTTGCTGACAGATGGGGAAAAATACGCTGAACTGAGAGTAAAAGAAGCTGCTGACAGTTCTGTATCAATTGCTAAGATTAGCAGGTAAGAAGGACATTCCTGTGAGTTTATGGTAACCCATAACTCACAGGGAAGCCACATGAGTAAAAACCTTGGCTTGAAGTTATTCTTTGTACGTTATTCCTTGAAATACTTTTTGTGTAGTATTTTTTCTTGGTTTGGAACAATCTCCTTCTGTATAACCTGTTAGTAAATATTGCAAATGGCATTCCAGACATCTTGCTTCATTTTCCTTTCCCATCCAGAATGAATCAATATTTGGAATTTATAAGACCTCTCTAATGGACTCAGTTTTTCCAACATGTCAAGAAGAATTTTTGGTATAGAAAGCTATTCAAATGGTGCAAAACCTTTGGAAAGGACGACATGATAGCCTGTGTCATTAAGGTTTGTGCAGTCTTCCTCTCTAGGTCATTTTTTTAATTCCGTTGTGACAAGATTGCAGATTCAGTCTCTTAGAATCTGTTCAGTTAATGAGGACAAACTTGACTTAAAGTGCAGCTCTTGCAGTGCTTAGGAACTCCCCACTTGCAGGCTGGAGGCAGTTACAGTTTTCAGTGGGAATCTCAGCTACAAGGTTGTGTGTGAGTACAGTTGTTCTAATTCTGGGGGGAGGAGAAAAAAAGAATTTTAAGGTAGCTATTTTAATTATTGAAGGAAGAAGAGACCTTACCTTAAGATAGGAAAATAGATTAAGATATACGTTGTGTCAAATGAATCCTTGGGAAGCTCCATATTCCACTCACCTGACAGTGCTTGGCTGTCTAATAGATCAGCAGGATTATAAATCCACTGAATAGGGTTTATTTCTGCTGCAATCACAGGATGGACATTACTGCTGTTAATGACAGGCTTCTTAGTACATTAGCTGCCCCTTCTAATTTTTCTTCTGACCATTAACTAATGAGCTTGCTGCTGCTTGCTGTTAAAAGATGACTTTGGAGGGGGTGAGGAGGTGGGGTTTAGGGAGTTTCTGAGGTACAGGCTACTGGGGGTTTTAAGTAATACAGAACAAAAAGAAAATAATTCTTTTACCCAGTTCACTCAGCTGAAAAATGGCCTTTGAAATCACCAACCACTGTTTGGTTTATTTTTGCTTGATGTGTTCACCCTTCGCAGGAAGCAAATGATATACATGTATTTTGAACAACTGACCTACAGAGTGGCCATTACTTCTGCAGACACTGTCAGCTTGTCTTATTTTTGTGGCTGCAAAGACCCAGGGAAAAGGCAGGTGACACTTCATTGGTTCAAACAGTCTGTGGCATCTCAGTTCTGAGACAATGGTGGGTCCAAGTCTGGAGGTTAAGCAAGAGAGAACAAAAGCCATATGGATTTTCTGCTGATAAAAGGAGAGTAGCTCTTTGAAAAATTAATATAACTCCAAATTGACTTATGGTCTATCTTGGCTTGTCATCATTAACTTCTCTTGCCACTTACTGTTCACTTGAACTTGGCTGTATCTCCTGCTATTACAGTATGATGAGATGTTTGTTGTTGCAGTGGTCTGAGATTCTTTTCAAGCTTTAGCCTATTGTTTAGCAAAATTAACATTTTTGGAGTCTCACTTCACTTGTCTCAATCAAAACATTTAAATCAAGCATAAATAGATTTTTAAATGCTGAACTGGTTTGCTCATTACACTGAAAGGATGGAGCTGGATGCAGCTGGTACTTTAATTAACAGTTTGTTCTCAGAGTTTATTAAATCTGTGCTGATATCTCTTGTTCTGATGTTGCACAGCAAAACCAGAAAAACATTATTCATTAAGTGTACTTCTGAAAGAAAAATGACAAACTCTTCGATCTCTGGGTAATCTAATTAATGAGAAGGAAGCTTTTAACCAAGAAAATAACTCATTATGTTTGGAGGAGACCTTGTGAAGGTAGCAAGTCTTCATACTGTTTAGAAAGATGAGCAGACACAGCTTTATATTCAGAACACTGAAGCACAAGAAGTGATCTGTACTTTGTGTTATCAATTCACTGTTAGTTGAAGTTTGCCTTTCAACCTGCTCAGTTTAAAATGTACTATTTAAAAGTTACTATTTGTGAAAGGAGTGGAAAAGGAAGATTGCTTTTTTTCTTCTTTTTTTGGTCTTAAGTTTCCTGCATTGTTTTTCCTTAACGTATTTACTTCATGTCACTTCAGACACACATGTAATTGTCTTTCACTTTTCCTGGTATCTGTATTTTCCATTCTGTCGTTTCAAACATTTTGTGAGGACCTTCTTTGTGATTCCTGTAGGCTTCATTGTACTGTCCATTCTCTAGATCTGCCCAAATTTAAATTTGAGCTCATACTCTGTTGTGATTACACTGGTTTCTTGCTGCTCTGTAATTCAGAGTCACTAATCAGGCCACATTTCACTCCACAAATGATCTCATTCTTTTACTTGTGATTACCTACAGAATAAGATACTCCTCAGTGTGATTGAAGTAAATAAGTATACCTGTGCAGTAGCCAAAATGTAATTGCAGCTCTCAAGGGGTTACTAAATACACTTTCAAAGTGTCCATGCAATGACTGCTGAAGAAATTACCAGCATCTCAGCTGACTTTTGCAAACTGTGCAACAGTTGGTACAATGCATGTACCAGCTGAATGGCTTGCAGTGCTTAAAGCTAGGTACAGTATGGGTAACAAAGTCCTTGTCATGTTAGTAGTGCCTGATCTGCACCAGAAGTTGATTTAAAGTCTGTCAAATACAAATCTGTGCTGGGATAAAATCTGCCTGAGTTTGAAAAGCGCACCATTCCACATGTTTCATGCAGCAGGTCCTTAAAGTTTAACAACTGAATTTCTGAATGCGAGTCACTGCATTTGTCTGAGATACAGTGTAGGGTTACTTGACTGGGAATGTTTTCTATACAATAATTATTCCACTTACTCTCATGTTGGTTCTCCAGAGTATTTCCCCTGCAGTATGAAAAATCAGTCAGAGCTCTTCTAAATAACTGATCTTCAATCTTGCCTCACTTGTTCACAGTATGAGCTAGTGTGGATTTCTAATGTCTGCAAACAACACTCAGTTTAGTCTGAAATCTGAGACTTTCACCCTAATCAAAGAGCTGAGAGGAAGCATGGGATTCTGATACCTACAAATGTCAGTAAATGCTGTCATGACACTGAAATACAAATAGTTAATTAGGATCCAAGCTGCCATAAACTTCCTTTGTCTCTTGATCTTTTTCATTTAACCTGTTGTCCTTTAGTGACTGTGCTGCAGTTTTGAAAATATTTCCATCAATGGTTATAGAAGAAATATTCTAGCAAATACTGCAGCAGTATCTCCATCTTTCAATAATACTTCCGTCATTTGGGGATTCTTCTGGGTTTTTCAGATCTCAAAATTGCCGTGGTCAGAATTGGAATATGAAACAAGTAGCTTTGTTCTATTTTTGGTTGCAACATAAGTTATTTTCTTTCTGCTGTTTTTGTTTTCTTCCTGTAGAAGCAGTGCAATCAAATTTGATGTTCATTGCTTGTCAGTGGTAGCGTGGCCCAAGGTAGATGCTGTCATGAGGCTTTTTTGTCAGCAAGTTGCATTAAATGGGAACATCCAGAATGTTTTCACTGATTACTTGCCAGAGACACATGACCACTGTTGATCAGTGCACACAGAGATACGCATCTGTGTATGTACATATACACAAGTATATGCATAAAATATGGGCCTGCATTGCACAATCACAGCTGTTTGAGATCCAAAAGCCAAGTCCATCCACAAAGGTGTATCCAGATTTATATCTAAGCCCTGAATGTGACAATAGTGAAATCCTTGTTTGTTGTAAAATTCACTATTAAAATGGGCATCCTGTTTTGTTTTTAAACTTCACACATTATTCTCTTCACTCACACATTGCTGATAATTAAATGAACTGAAAAGGGACTGTGCATGGAAATGTAACTCACCACAACAGTGGACCCACACGTGGTCCTAAAGCTATTTTAAAACCCTGTTTCAGAGCTTAATGATGCATAAAGCATTCTTTGGGCTCTCTGTACTGGGATGATTTCCACTTGGCGTTATTGTAAGAAATAGAAAGCTTGGACTTTGGCCTGGTAGTCTCATATCTGCGATGCCACAAACCTGGCTGCTGTCCATGAGGCAGAGTTCAGACTGAAGCAGCCCTGCCTTGACACTCAGCTGCACTTCCTACAGCAGGTTCATTTCAGACTAAGCACCATTCATTGAAATAACTCTGTTCTTTCAATTTCTGATGAATGATTTTGGAGGATGTACAAGCTCTAAATATAATTATTCCTACATTTCATGCAGTCTACTACAAACTGTCTGTAGGCTCTTTGGGTTACTTGGGAATGTTGTTATAAATCTGTAAAATGACACATACCAATGAGATGTTGATTTTCATAGAAAATGTTTTAACAGTGAAATACAGAAAAAGAAAATTCCTGTGAATTCCATACCAGAAGGCAAGCTTTTTGAAGCAAATGCTGAGCAGTTACGTTGTCCTGTAAACATCACTTTCTAAGTTTTGAACTCTACTGAAGTTACAGAAGCAGCCACCAAACAGGCCAGTAACTTTTCACACTGTGCCAGGCTCTTGGTGCAGCAGTGCTGAACTTGATTCTTACCCTATTCTGCCTCACACTGTCATGAAACATTTCCCACTCCTCTTGCATACTGCTCTAGTATCTATCCTGCCATGGAGTGTAACCTGGAGCTGGATTGTTCCCAGTGGGGTGGCTAGCTGGGCAGTTGGATCCCAGCTACAAGCTAATTCACTGCTCAGTGTAAGTTCACAGTCCATTACTCTACTTCTGCTGTTATTTATCATTTTGTACTGAACTCCAGTGGTCTTTCACAGTGTCATGTTGTCCCTCGAGTGTCTCCTGTCACATTCATGTGGTATTCTTGTTAAACTGGGGGACATCAGTTGAATACCTTTCTTTCCTCACTAGCTGCTTTAAGTTGTTGTATGTGAATTGGCAGGGTTCTAAATGACTCTGTAGGTGCTGAACTCTAGTCACAGCATGTTTCCTGTGCATGACAGCACACAGGTTATGGATACAAAAGAGCATTCTATGTAAGGAAGTGTTCTGGACAGGTGAAAACATAGAGAAAAAGCTCTTGTCAATAGAAGTGGTTCTCATAGAGGAGGAACTCAGATGGTTGTGGTAATGCTTTTAAATGAACTGGGTATGTGGATGTTAGTCCATTTCAGTTTAGCTCTCTAGATCTAGCTGTTGCCTAAATTTACTTTTCTTCTAACAGGTATACCTCTTTAGCCAGAGAGGCATTACAGTCCATGAGATTAGAAGGGAGCTACTGCAATCCCATTATGGACATTATTAAACTGTTAGACTGTTATAGAAGCTGTCACAGTGGAGCAGTTGTTAGTTGGTAAGATACTAGTGATGCCTGATGAAATGCAAGCGTGTGAGAATGCAGGGGAAGTTGACTTTAACATTTAGATGTACAGTGTTGTGAATTATTATGACATTGGTAATTTTACAGTATGCTCTTCCTTAAATATGTACCCTCTGGAGTCATATGATCATGTAAGTACTACAGATGGCATTAAATTTAAAAAAAAAAAAATCTGGTTTTGAATTTATAGATTAGATCTTGAAAATGAGATGGAGAGCCCTGAAAGACATCATGATTTAGTTGTCAGTCTTATGCGTTTAACAATTACAGAAAGTTTGGATTATTAACAGTGGTTATTGTTCATAGAGGTCCTCAGACAGAGCTATAATCTTCATTCAGTTAAGACCCAACAGCCTCGTTACAGTCTGGAAGGCTGCAGCCCTCAAGCCCTTGCAATTTGCTTTATTTTTGCTGAGCCTGATAGAATATAAATACAGATGGGCTATGGGCCAGCAGCAGGATTGCCAAAACTAGAGGCCAGACAAAAGCTGTTGCTGTTAATGGCCTTTGTGCAGGAGTAACATAGGCTGGAGTTGAGCCCTTAAGAGAAAAGGGAGTTCTCTGATCTCCCATCTTTGCAACATTCCAAGCTTTTATGAGGCTCTTCTGCATCTCTGATTAGTGAAGCAAATATGTTGATTTTAAAATTAAAAAGATGATAGATTATACTCAAGTACATCTTGCTGGGCATTATGAATATGGCTTTATCATAGATACAGACTACCTAAAAGATGGGAAAAATAAACCCAAAACACAGGAAAATCCACCACAGATCAAAGAGGTTAGGAAATTCATTTAAAAGGCATTAAACCAAACCACAGATGATAAGAGCAATTAGGAACAACATGAAAATCAGTATGTGGTGTTGCAGACTCCTGAAATGCATATCCTGTGCTCTCAGCTGTAGTAGTTATGGTGCTGGCATGTATACTTCAGCTACATGACACCTGGAGCATAGTAAGTTCAGTGTCTGCAGCTGTGCTGCCTTGCTTTCTAGCAAATACAGTGGTGTAACCTACTGTTGGGTGTCATACCTTACCCTTCAATACCTACTTGAAATGATAAAAAGTATTCGTCTTCCAAAAGCTAGATTTATATTGCCAATTGTCGCACAGGAATGCTGGTGCCATCCTTATGTCTGCTTACAAATAAGAGGGTGTTACTGGGGTGTTACTAATGTCACTTTTTGAATGTAAAAAAGAGAGAACTATTCAAAGACAAGCTTTGGGCTGTGTAAATCATAACTAGTGTGTGCTTCATTCAACACATCCTGTGGCACTTAGCGATCTCAAATACAGGATTATAATCTTCTAACAGTCTATGCAGTATTTTGGAGAGAAAATGAAAAAGACAGTTATGTGTTTAAATGATCTTGGATGAAGAATTTACTGAGATTAATCTGATTACCTGAAGTACCGTATGTCCAGATTATTAGTGTCTACAACAGTCTAGTCCCTGATTGTGCCCTGCTGTGCACCTGATCTTTTGCTGTCACTATAAAGATCATCTAAAGCTAAAAGACTGAGTGGGATTGATTATGAACAATTGCTTTTGCTGTCCATCAGAGGTGTAACTCTAGTACCATGAGTCCATGGTACTAGAAAGGTGACAGCAAAGTTGCATCAGCTTTACAGTTTTCTTTCTGGAAGTTACACATATTTTGGTCATACACCATTTTGCTTGAAGATAAGTTACTGATGAGGACAGCTGAGCAGTTGCATTAGTATGTAGGGGAAGAAAAGTAGAGAATATAATAGAAATGATCTTAATTTCTTTCAAAATATTCTTCACTTTATTAAATATTTAGGGTACAGAATTAATTGCTTCAGACCTTGTTTTTGAAGAATTCCTGGGTACACAAGCAAAAGAGGTTCATTGTTGCATTCTTTTCAGAACTTTAATGGGACACTTTGGTTACTCATGGAAAGCAGAGTGTTGGGTTAATGCATTACACTACAGTGCTTGGCACTCATTAGATGATAACTATAGTACTGCCTGACTCCAACTTGTTGGTGACTTCCTCACAGGCAAGCACCTGCTCAATATGAGAGCAACCACATGTCCTGTCTCTTGACTCATTATGCGCTTGGCTGCAGAGGCACTTGGACAAGGCTGCAGGATTCTAACTGGAACACTCTTAAGTCAGAATCTCCCCTAAGTGCAGTGATAGTTGCTGCAATAGTAATCTTAAAATCATTAATGGTTCCAACTCATTGTATGGGCCCAGACCTCAGGGTCAAGTTGGCATGTGGCCCAGTGTGACTCTTTCCGAAAATGATTGTTCTAAAGCCTCTCCAAAGTCAAGTAATACCCTTTTTGATATGGCTGAAGTTAATCACTGCTTTGCTTAAGAGATCTATAGAGAAGTGAGCAGGTCAGTAGTGTGGTAAAGAACTGTCACTACTGCACAAATACAGGGTAGTTCAGATGATTAAATCTCTGCAGCACCTCAGAGCAGGATTAGTAAGGAGCAAGTAAGAAGGGGAGGTGGTTTGTGCAGGGAGAGGTAATGGGATTCATGCTCATGGCAATCACTGATCCCCCAGCAAAATGCTTTGCCGCTAATTGGCACCTGTGATGACAGTGTCAGTGTACAGGTCAAGGGCTGAGTGGGATTTGAAGGCTGAACCAACCACCTCCAGGTCAGACATGAGGCATGCTGGTAAGAGCCAGAGAATGTTTAAACCTCAGGCTGCTGATGTGATGCCTCTTTTATGGGTAGAATCTGTTTATTTAGCATGTTCGTGAGTACCAAATATGATTACTCACACTAGGGGGGTAACAGGCTAGAAACAACTGTTGGATTTAATCCTGTGTAATAGTACACTACTGCAGGGTATGCTATATAAGTACTAGTTGTATGACATGTCGGCAAATGCAAACTCTAAATTATGCTTAAAAATAAAGTGTAAAACCAACATAGTGTATCAAAATGATTTTGGAACATTTTGAAAGGAAAGAAACAGTGGCATAGCCAGTCTTTTTATGTACTCTGTGGTTGCTGTATGGTATCAGTTACATATCTTGTATTCAGAAACAATTGAGAAAATCAGATACTGAAAGGTCACAAGTGACCAGTATGAGAAGGGGCATCTACCAATGTCATTTTAAGCAATCTACAGTGACCACTGAAGTTACCTACGCAAACTTAATGTGAATTCTCCCTCTCCTCGTTTTGAACTAGAAGAAATTAACTTAGTGCCTCCAAGTGAGTCTTGTGTGTGTGCATTGTTTGCTTGTGTGTGTTTCGATACAGCCACAGTGGTGCAGCTTACATCCAAGTTATCTTTCAGTCTATTTGAAATTTCAGACTAATTGAAGCCATACCCTTCACTCACAATAGCAGTTTTCCTTTGTAGAATGGTGGTAAACATCTATGGGACTGTCTAGGTTGGCTTCCCAGTGGAGGAGCAATCAGTGATATAGTGTGGATGTATTCTAAATATAGCTTTTGTCACATACATGTGCTGGGAAAGCAGTCACAAAGAGCAGACAGATGCCCTCTTCTTCTGTTGCACTGCCAGGAAGTGAAGTTGCCTGAAAGGATTGATTTCCATCGAAAAGCAAAATATCCTACCTTTAATACAACTATTCTTTATCTAACAAATGTAATCAGCAATTCTGTTACCACCATGTCTTCCAAGGAATGGAGGTTTGCTCACACACTGGGAAAAGTTCTTGGCAGACGGTGCAGTAGTGCCACCTGGTGATAACTGCCATGGAGAGTGTTTGTCAGCAGAAAGAGAGGTCCAAGCAGCACATTAGGGGCAGTGTTGAAAGCGTTACAGAGCCTTGTGCACCCTGAGAAGGCTACAGTTGTGTGATGGTTGATACATGACAAGAGCAGTGGTCATTGCCAAGACGGATATGTGCAAAACCCCCCACGTTTTCGTTGTATTTTTCAAGAATAGGTCGGTACCTGTTTGCAATTCTTTTACAATTCTTTTGCAATTGCCCTCTAATGGAGGTGGAGCTGACTTACTGCTGTTTACACACCCATAATGGTTTTCTAGACCTTTCCACTAGCATGTTATCGTAGTGGTGTGAGAATGCTGTGTTACTGCATACAATTGCCCTCTTGTTAGGATCTACCATTAAGAGATGCTCGGTCAAAGCAGCAGCCAGAACTTTCAGCAAAAGGAGACTGAAGAAAGATGGCAACTTGAACCAGATGGAGTCATGCTGCTTTTGTGGAGATAAGATTTCTTGTGCTGATTGTAGCCTTACCTTGCCATATGTATGTCACTCGGCTGGCAAGCTATTAACTTCTTCTATGTGTGCTGTAGTTCTTGTGATGGTAAATTACTCTCTTTCCTGGGAAGGTGTGTGTTAAGGTTGGCTGTGCATTTATCTTCTTGACAGACTCTATGTGGGCAGAGGAAACAATTGAGCTATTTAAGAGCAAATATTTGGGGGAAGAAATTGTGCAAAGGAAGAGCCATGCGACACTCCTCTCATGTAAAGTCACTGTGGTTCAGTAATGTCTAAACAGAGCAGTTTAGATTGGTGAATGGAAAAGATCTATTTAATGATACTGGCTTTTCAAATTATGTGAATAATTTCTTGATAGCCCAGTCAGAGCAAGTTAAAGTCAGTGAGGAAATGTCATGGTTGAGGGAAAGGAAGGGAGTTTGTATGAAAAAACCCCAAGCAGCTGAGTTCATCTTAAACTAATGTCAGTGTTGTAGCCGTGAAGGAGGGGATGAATTCAACACAGTTTGACAGGGCAGAAGTTCAGTCTTTCTGAGGAATAGGAACTTTGTGCCTACCTTCCAGATAAGCAGGCAAAATAAAGTTGGTTGAGAGAATCCGGTAATAAGGCTGTGGAGTAAGAATCAGTTAAAATGACTCAGGTATAAAGGTTATGGGGGAGGAAGATTCCATTTCTTTTCCTCTTGTTTGTTTTTTGCCATGTTTTGCTCTTGCACAGAATGCTGAACTGAAATGATGCCTTTACTACCAGCTTGAGAGAGAGCTTGAATTCCTCAAGATTTATGTTATGGAGTGCCTTTATTTTATGGGCTTGACAAAGACATGAAAGGCCTTTGTCAGTTGGACTTTGTGCAGCATCTTTGCTAGCTGAAGTGGAGCTCGCTTGTTTTGACACTGGCTGAGCAGCTGTTCACACTGCTGAGCATATATTTAATCCTTACTTTGACATGTCCCCTGGTTATTAAAAGATGCCAGTCTTTGCCCAAACTTTTTGTCATTGATGTATGCAAGGGACTCGGGCATTTGTCTGGGCACTTTTCAGAAAGCAAGAAAGGTCCTTGGTGCCTTGAACTGCTTCAGATAGGCTGTGATTCAGTTATGATAAATGAGAATTGAACTGTGCAGGAAGAAACAGCAACAGGTTTGCAAAGCAGTCATTCTTCTTCTAGGGCTTGGGAGACATGGGGTACGTCCCAGCAAGAAAGTGCAGGGGATATTGGAAAGCACTTCCACTGCAGAGGTGATTTCAATTTTCCCAAAACTGAAAGGTGGTAGTGATTAAAGATGGGTTGAGTGGGGTGATAAATGGAAGCAGAGTTACCAGTGAAAGACCCTTGCTTCAGTTAGCCAGTATGGAAATGAATGGTTCCCTTACCTGTATGTCTTCCTCCTCCTGCTGTCACTTCTTTTGCAGTTGACCACAGCAGCATCTTGTTGGTGAAGGGATTTAGGGTGGTATCAAAGCTGGGAAATGAATAATGGGATCACTGGGGGGAGGATTAAAAAAAATCAGGGGAGAAACCCATAGAGATTAAGAATACATTAAAAAGAGAAAAAAAAACTTCAGAAAGGAAGGAAGGAAAAAGCTTGAGGTTCTAGTGATAGCTCTAGGGTTATGAAAGAGAATGAACAGGAAAATCTTAGTATTGGTGTTGGTATGGGAAGGGAGAAAGGCATTCTGTTCCTAAGAGGGGAAAATCTATTCAAGCTAAAACTGTGTGAGTTGGTCAGAACTTACCCTGGTAAAGTGTAGATTTGGACTGATCAAATAATTTAATTGCTTCTTGCAGAATTGTTTTGGTTAGAAGAAAGTTGTACGATTCTTCTGAAAAGAAGGCATTTCAGTGTTTTAAATGGGAAATAATTGAAACAACTCGGGTATGTTTTATTTGAGTGACCAAAAAAAATTTAAGTCTGAAGTCAGCAAAAATATTAGTTCACTGGAGGAAGAAAGGGGAAAAGCTTTGAGAAATGAGTGAGAAACTGATTTCTTGAATAATTGTTTTCCATGTCAGTAGTGAAACAAAGTCAGCTGTTGGCGTGTATTCAAACCACCTCTATTTAATAATGTTATAACATACATGGTTCTGGATTTCTGGATGTAGTGTAGCACATGGGATCACTGATCCATCTGAAGCATTTTCTCTCTCAGGCTGTGCCCAGCTCCTGACATTTTAATGGAAGACAAACAGTCTAAAAGGATAATCGGTTACTGTTCTCCCCCCTATTTGTGCCAAGCTACTAGTTTAGATAAGAGAGTCGGTAAGTAAGCTCTGAGCCATGATGCTGATTTTCCTGATCAGAATCTTCCATGACTCTGCAGTTATCTTTTGGTCAGAACATTATCCATCACTTTTCTCAACTGTGCCTGAAATGTTTGAGCAAATGGCATTCTGATGACAGCATCTGTTGTGCTGTCCATCATGTGGCTAATTAATGAGCCCAGATACTAAGCAAACTAAAGGGTAAGATATGACTGCAGGTCTAACTCTGATTAGTGATTCATGAGACTGACAGAGCACAGCAAGAATTCCTACCCAGATAATTTACTGTGGGTGAAAGCAAGCACATAAGGTAGTTGTTCTCACACAGCTTAATATTAGACATCTGGTGTAAAAACCTATGTTAAGGGACTAATCTCCCTTGGATTCTTACATATTCAGAAGAGAGAGTTCTTCTTCTGTGATTTACAGGTGCAATACAGAACAGGTGCCTAATCTAACTTGTTCTTAATTCTAAACTGGTTGAGAGATTCTTCAGGTAACGTGGGTGAGCATAATGCTATTGTTAGTAAATGAGATCAATGTATTTGCTGTAGCTAACAGAGCATATTCGTCATTCCTAAGTGTAGTTACAAGCTGTATGAGAATGTTATTGGGTATTCGTATTAAAGTGGTCTGAAATACAAGATTTATGGAAGGGTAGAACAGTCTTATCCTTCAGCTGGTACCCCAAGTGCTAGAAACTACCTTCTTAGAGAAGTTAATGGCTGTGCATGTAAATCACAAAGGAATGTCCTCACACCCAGTATTTCCTATGTAGTAGGGTTTTACATGTGGTTATCAGCTGGGATATAGATGCAGTTTCCTATGTCTGTTTTGCTTGGGAGGGACCTATTGTTGGGGCTTCCCAGTGGCTTATTTGCCAGGTTTTGGAGAACTTCCAGGTCGCACTGGAACCCAGCCCTGCTAGCAGAAGTGAAATACATTTTCCAGGCCCACTTTAGCTGGATGCATAGGAACAGAAGTTGGTTAACTGGTGGTGCTTTTAGAAGGTGAGGCTTGCATGAGAATACCTGTGGATTTCAGACTCCAGTGGCCGCTAACTTCACTCACTAAATGCTTCCTACAGTCTAGTACTATTTGAATTTAAAAAGGCTTTTGTAGCATGCACTATTAAGAATAAAGTTTCATCTGATTAATATTAATTACTGAAAAAAACTTTTTTAAAACAGAATAGGCTTGACTTCTTTGATTTCAGTGTATGTTCCTCAGAAGAAAATACGTAGAAGCTAAGGAAGCCATAGTAGCTTTCAGAAGCATACACTGGATTTATATACTGATGTTGTTTGTCCATCAAAGCAGATGATCTTAATCAGCAGAGGATAAATGGAACCTGACTTTCAATTAGTACAAATAAACATGGTGCAAGTTGCATAACCTGCAAATAGTGTCCAGATGAGAGAGCAGACAGTTACATGCAGCTGTGGCTAGAAGATTTCTTCAACCAGCAGTTGAGGATCAGTCCTGGAAGAGGCAGCCCCAAGAGAGAGACAAGTAAAAAGGATTCTTACACATTTGGTATTTAATTTATACTGTCTTCTTATAAAGAATCAGTATCATATACTGCAAAAACTGATTTGTCAGTGCTGTCTTTGTCAGGAAAGCCACTTATGATGCCTCTAAAAGTCTAGGCACTTGTAAAAATAGTATTAATGTGACTGGTATGCAGATATGACCTTAGGTATCTGGATTTGAACATTTTGGCTTAAGCCAGCTCACTTCATTCTCCTCAGCTTTTCCTACTCTTTCAGAATAAATGTCGTAAGGTTGTACTATATAGGAGTACTTATAAAACCAGACCTGTTGATATACTGTATGAATCTGAAAGCAAATTGCAGTTATATACTGAAGGGTTGTGGAGATTTCCCCTGAATATTTTACATAAACAGTTACTTGTTCATTCAATAACTTGGAGCACTTCAAAGCAACTGTTGACATTAAGGATGAAACAGAAAATTTTGGTTGGCAGAATTCCACTGCCAGGGCTAGAGAGTTGTCAAGCAGATACACAAACATTAGGGAGCTAATATGTTTATACTGAATGGGCAGCTCAAGCCAAAAGCTTCATTTTTTTGATGGAACATCCCGATGTGTTAGTGCATGCACACCTCTTGATGGGAACAGAACAGCCAGTGTTGGCTGGCAAGTCTGCTTTTGAAGGCCAATGTTCAAGTAGAGGCTCCACTTCGAATTATTGCAGGCAGAAGCTTTATGCCTCTTACTCTCATTCTACTTTTAGAGCTACAGTGAGACATTTTGAGTCGTAGTATCTGAAATGGTTATGAAGACTAAGTTGGGAGGAGGAGGTAATTTCTGGAAGGGGCAGGACTGGTGTCCCTTGTGTATAGTGCAGGAACACATGCCTTTCTTTAGTCCTTGGAAAATAAACAAGCTTGGAAAATAAACAAGATGAGGCTAAGTAAATACTGTAAAGCTGTAGCATGGATAGTTATTCAAATGCACTCAGTTCAACCACACTCAGTTTTTTCCTTTTTATTTTTAATTGTATTCATTTGCTCTCATGTATAGGGGCCTTTGTTTATCCCCGTTCCTGGGAAAGGCTGCATATATGTAGGCACTTAGGTAAAAGAGGCTAGTTAGTTATTTACAGCTTGGAGGAAACCATAACTGACCATACATATACCTCACAATTGCCTCACCAAATACCAAACAGACAAAATAAATTAAAAAGCAGTAGTTAAACCCTGCCAGGCTGTGATATGAATAAAGTTATTCATGACAGCAGCTTCAGAGATACCAAAGCCGGTTTGCAGAAAATTATGAACAAAGGTTTTAGTTATGCCATACATAGTTAATTACAGATAAACCCCTGCATATCTAACTGCAAGATTTGCTCTGTGTTGGTTTCTTGTGTGTCTAAGAAAGTGAGGGATGTAATTATGGTGCCCTGTATTTGCCAGCAAAATATGAACCCTCTGAAGAAGAGTGGGCTAATTGTACGAAAGCCCTTTACTACAGTAGAACTGTTCCTGTGGAGCCATTTAACAGAGTTATTTTCACAGAGCCCCTCTTTGTGGGGTGGGTTCTCCATTGTAGAGAAATATCTATAAGAAACTACCCTGAAATTCTGGATTGTACTCTGTTTATTTCAGAAGATCTGCAGAGGATGTGCTGGCTTGTCCTCTGAATTCTAATAAGCCTGGTTTTTCTTCAGTGATGATTCTGTGATCTCTGAGAGACCAGTTTCCCAAGATGCCCAGATACTACATTGTACCTAATTTCAGCCAGTTGTGAATGCTTCTGAAGGATGGAAAAAGCCAAGAAATACAGAATTCTAGTCTTGTCTTTTTCTTGAAATAAGTTTGAAAATCTTCAGTTTATTACCGGTGTAGTATCTGTAACTTGCCTTTTGCCTTCTAGAAGATTTGAAGTGCAAGAGAGGAATCTTGTTGCTCCTTATCTATCAGGATGAATCATGTCTAGGTTTAACTGAAGCAACTTTCAGTCACTGTGGTTGCTTCATGAGGTAGACTGAAGGAAGAAGTTGTATTTCTGACCAAGTGACGAATACATCATGATGTTTCAGTTACATTCATTACTGTATAGCTTTAGCATAAATGTTTCTTATCTTGGAATCTAAGTACTCAAGTAGTAAAGTGATGGCATAGGGGATGTTACAGCTGAGCTTACAAAAAAGGATAACGAATGTCATAAGGGTTACTATTGTCGATGGAAAATGTCAATACCAAATAAAAGCATCTGTGCATAGACTAGGCCGTGGAAAAGTCAAGTTTCTTGTCAAAAACCTTGTTGAGAACAATTTATTTGCATCATTCTCCTGTGCTTCCAAGTCTCATTTGTCCAGCCAGAGCAGAGCAAACATATAAAATGGCAAAAAATGACACCAAACTGAAACAGCCTATCAGGACTTTGGTGATGGAGATGTTTCTCAGCTGTTATGAAGCTGAAGTCTCACTTCTTGCTTTCTTCCCAACACAAGAGAGACACTACAGGGGCATGAAGGGCAGACCAAACCTTCAACTTCCAGAAATTAGAGCAGCCAGTAAACTTTATTAGGTTATGGTGATGGCCAACACATCCCCTGTGGACCCAGGGCAGCAGAAAGATGGTGTGGAGCTTGGCTCTGCTTAGAGTCTGGCTTTTGTGCTGCCTGTCTCAGCTTTTGTTCATTTAAGCAGTGAAAGAAAACATATGAGCCCCTGTTCAATACAGATCACGAGTCCTGGATTGGGGTAGTAATAAACTTATAATCTTTTGACACATCTTCTAGCTCTGTATTGTTGAGAGCGATCTTTCAGTGACTACATTTTCCAAATGTGGACCAGAACTTTCAAACCAGATATGTTTACCTTTCAGTTCAAGATGCTTCCTGGTACTGAAAAGCAGTGGCTCATTCTGAGTTAATGAGGAAATAATCCTCCCCTAGTTTTGATTTCTGATAATTCAAATCACTACAAAACAAAAAGTATTTTTGCACATCTTATTTAAAAAAAAAAAATAATTGAGAATAAAAGAGGATGAGGTGATTCTTTACTCAAGAGCCCCAAGGGCAGATGTACTGGCTGCCTCCTCACAGTGAATGGGATCAACCAAAGAGACATCCAGGAGAATCTGAACATCATTCTTTCCACTTTTCTTATATTGTGTTATGATGCCAAGTTTTTGAGAGAACACTAAGAAAAAGTTAGCAATTTAGGGCAGGAGGGGAAAGAAAAAGATCATAATTCAAGCCTTCAACCTGGCTCATTTCCTGTAGCTGTGGTGCAGTGCCAAAACTGTTTGCATTCAGACTTGAAGTGTAATTCTGCTCCCTCTCACCCTTGATAAATTTCAGGCTAAGAGATGGAGATGGTGGAACATCCATGCTGTCAGGAATGCTGGCTTCCTCCCCGATTTTGTAAGCAAGATCCACCTGGCAGGTGCTGATTGATTGAACCATCTGGCTTTGCATTATAACTGTAAGAATGCAAGACTTCTTTGCAAAACAAAATCAGATGGGCAGCATTGGTGCAAGGCACTTGCTGGATTCAAAGTCACTATGTTAACATAGAAAATGGCATAGCAACAATGACTGGTTTATGTTTCATCATCCAAATGATTGTCCTGAGCAAAACATGCAGCAGGAATGCATGTCTGATTAGAAAATGAACTTCAGTCATTAGATAGTAGAGACAAGCTCTACCCCATGAATGGTAAACACTAGATTGATCTGTAATTGCTGGTGCATATCAATTCTTTAAGTGAGGGGATTCTAGAGAAGAGATGTAGATTTAAGAGCTAGTGGTTTTGCAGTGGTGTAACTTACGTAAATGTTAACAGGGTAAAAAAGCCCCAGGACTAAACCAGTTCAGTTTTCTCTGTGCTTGCTGAGGCCTGTCACAGGCGGGACCAGGAATTGCTTTGACACCAACAGTGTTTATCTCCAAATGAGGAACTTGCTGTGCCCTATTCTTTGCCAGGTGACCCCAGTAGCAGTATTATTGTTTCATCAGATAAAATTAATAATGTTATTTTCCCATCCTAAAGCAGTGGGTGAGGTGTGAAATAGGCAATTCTGACTCATTGTGCCTCTTTCAGCAAAAATTTCTCTGTTAGACTTCTTCCCTTACAACCAGCGTATATTGCCTTTAGATCAGCCAACTTGTCCAAGCATTGAAAGACACCAGTGGCTGATGTAAAGGCCTTATTAATGTTTTCAGGAGTCAAAAGCAAAGCAGAAACTAAGCAGAAATATTTTACAGTGAAAATAGTGGGTTCATCAATGTTTATTTGTAGTGTTCTACTAGAGAAATATAAGGTGTGATGTAAAGTTTGATTAGGGCTTTTTTACATTAATACATAGCATATCATATGGTTAATAATCCAGACCATGTTACTAGATAGTTAGATTGAAGTACTTGTGTTTCTTAGTTTAAAAGATGTGTAGATGTGCACGCATCTACACATTAGGACATTAAGGACATGGTTTAGTGGTGGGCTTGGCAGTGCTGAGTTAGCAATTGGACTTCATGAGCTTAAAGGTCTTTTTCAACTAAAACAGTTCTATGAAATCTGGATCATACTTACCCAGTCCTACACCAATAGCAGGGTTATGTCTGGAAAACCCCATATGTATGGAATAGATGTCTTCCATCTGAGATGCAGAAGAACATTGTTTCTGCAGAGCAGAAGGATCAATCTTGGATCTCAAGGTATATTGTGAAAAGTTCAGCCTTGTGTTTTTCTCTGTTTAGTCTCTGAGGACAGAAGACTCTGCACAAAGGACTGCAATATAAGTTTCTGGTACCATGTGTTGTACCAGGGAATGGAACTGGAAACCTGGTGGGAGAGGCACAGTTGAAATTTGGCTGGATGAGTGACAGGGAAGACAAAACAGAGCAGCAGCAGGTCAGGGGGGTGGGATAGCAGTGATCTCTGTATTTCTCCCCACATCTGGTTTTCCTCTCTTGGTTGTTAAGAGATCTGTTACGTGGATACATAGAGTAAGTTCTGAACCTAGTGTATCCGTGCAGGCCCTAATTCCCTCAGGCTAGCTTATGCTATATTGATTCTTTAATCTCTGTGGTTATCCCAGCAGGGTCTGGATCTACAATGAAATTAATCTACAAGTAGTTTCTGAAAGCTCAAGAAATTGTTCAGTTTATTTTAATAACAGCATAAGGCCTATTGCTTGCTTTTACTGGACCCATTATGTGTGTTATTTGTCTTATTAAAATTGTCATACACACCGACAAAGTGATTTTGTTGCACCACGTTTACTTCTCTGGCTAGAAAAAAAGACTCTCACCAAAATTCATCATTCAGTTTACATGTTAGATCTTTAGTATTATTCTCTCTGTCTTCAGGGAGAGAGTTATAAGCAAGATGCCCTTGGAAGTTATGGGAGGAATAATTTTTTAATAAAGAAATTTAATTTATTACTTGCTGACCACTGAGGTGTTTGGCCTTGCACAGATGCGTTTGAGGGAGCTCTGATCTGCATCTGGCATTTGAAAGGGACAGTTGTGGTCCTGTATGTGAGGATATAAATATATGAAAGAGAAAAATACATTGAAAAAGAAAAGGGAGCATGTATCTTTATCCTGTATGCTTCCATATGGAAGTAGTTGAAGAATAATACAAACTGTAGCTCCTCTAATTCTGTAGTGTCTTATCTGTAATAATTGAAAATAAGCTTTTGAGTCAGGCATTTGCTGCAGAATTAAATGTTGTCTTCTGCAACTGAAGGGTGGCCACTGAGCAGGCCTTCTGGTGTCTTTGTCAAAATGCCCCTTGAAATGACTCAGTGAAGAGGTGGAGAGGCTCTATGGCTTTTGTCTACCCTCTAGCAGACCTGGTTAGGACTCTGTTTAATTTTCAATGCCATTGCAGCAGCATCTGATAAATATTACTTCCTCATTTTCCAAATGCAGTCTGATGGGTCAGCATGTACAGTTACAGGACATGGTTTGCTGTAGTTCTGTCTTTGTTTGCTAGTGATCCAGTTGAGAAGAGCCCTGCCCAAAGCAAGTGAAATCATCTGAAGCTGGGATCAGAGAAGGAGCAGGGGGAAAGTATTTTTGAGACAGAAATGTGATTTTCTCTAGCCTCAACTCTTACCCCAGCACCAGCTTACTACAGAGAACATGGGCCTTCTGTTAAACAGCATCATTTAAGCAGGTGAAACAGGGATCCTTGAGAAGTAACAGACCTACTGCTATGAAGGTGAGGTGCTCTCACAGGCCTGTAGTATGTGTGTCTCCTCTTCATATTACTAGAAAATTAGCTTTATATTGCTCAGGATAAATAAGGAGTGTAATTAACAAATAGAGACTTGCCTCTCAGGCTGTCAAATAAAAGTAGAGCAATACAAGGAAACTGTTAAAGAATCTTTTTTTTCTGGTACTTAAGTGCTTTTTGAATGCAGATGTGTTTGTGTGTGATTTCCATGAAATCCACATGAACACTGTTAGGGAAAGGAGGGGAGAGTCTTCCTTCAGCTGGTGATCAGTTTGTAGTCACCAGCCTTCATAATTTGTAACTTCTTGATTTCAGATTATCCAGAGGCTCTGCTTACTCATTAAAATGTGATCAAACATGATGAAACCTAGCAAAAGGTTTTGCAATGATGATAATGAACCTCATGTTTTGTAGTCTTTTGAAGCCTTGTTAAAGTTAATTCTGAGTTTTACATGTCATTTTACACATTCTTGCAAGGAATTTGGATGACCAGGAGCAGTGATCAGAATTCCATATCACAGTGTTGATAATTAAATAAAGGAATTAATGAGGAGTTGGAACTGCGTTCCAAAGTGCTCTTAGCTTGTTCCTCAGAAAAAAATAGTTGCTGGAGATTACCAGGCCACATTCCTGTTTGTCCTTTTCCACTTACGTCCACAGAAAGTTGTACACAATGTTGAGAATACAGACTGCACTTTAAAATGTGTGTAGGAAAAATCGGCTGTGTCTTTCTGAAGGTGCCTGTTTCAAAAATGTCACTGAATGTGCAGAAATTAGTGATGCTTCATATAATGAACTGTCTGAAATACCTGCACCAAGTCATGGCAACAGCACTCAGAAACTAATAAAAGTTGTGTTTGCTTGGCTCTGGCTTTCTGACACTCATAGTGACAAGTGTCAGTCACACCACTGGTACTGTAGTATGCACTGGGAGCAGCGGGTCAGACAGTGAGAACACAGATCTCAGCACCATTCAAAGCACCTCACTGAGCTGGAGCTGTATAAACTCATTCCAGTGCAGCATCTTCCTGACAAAGTCAGCCTTTTGCCTCTTTGCTAAACACATCATAAATCTGTTTGTGACTCATTCCTATGGAGTTTACTTCAACAAATTTTGTCTTTCAGTTACACAGTTTGCTTATGCAATTTAAACTGGTCCACTAAATGCAAGTTAGTTTTTGAACTCTGAAGTTCAATACGCAGCTTTTGCTGTTCGCTGAATATTTGTGAACATTCAGAACTGTTGTGTTATGTGACTCATATCTTTTCAGAGTGTATGTGAGAAGTTAAACTGCTTGCAGCTTTATTCTTGAAAGCAGCAGAGGATGTTCACAAATGCATTAGTGTTTCATTTTCTCAGATCTAGACTGAATCATATTTGTGTGACACAGTCGATCTTTCATTATTTACCAGAATTTTCTAAAACTTTGTGAGAGAGAAAACAAGGAGCGTGGTAGATCAGCCATTAAAAAAACGGGCAGCTCATACAAAAAGGATCAAAGTGCAGTGAGCATTACCTTTAAGTTAATGGTTTTGTACGGCAGCTTCTGCCGTATAGAAAAATTATTCTTTCTCAACTATAGTTTGCCTATTGATTTTTATACAGTCAGCTGCCTCCTGGTCCCCACTACAATAGCTAGGTAAGAATTTCTTGAAGGCTTTAAAAAGTATTTTAAATTTATATTGTAAGGTTAGTAAGCTAATTTGACTGAAGTATGCGTGAAGAAGTCATTAAACTTCTTCATGTTATATTAGACATTTAATCCCTGAAAGAAAATGGTGGACACTTAATCATTAGGACAGGCTTTTATTAATGCTTTTATAAGCCGTTTAGTTTCATCAGGGCCAGTTTCTAGTAATGTCAATTTAATGTGTCATTCTTGAGAAAATTCCAAAGCACTGCCAGCTTGCCTTGAAATGATAACAGCATTAGCTCCCCTTTCTATATTTAGATTCTCTGCCATAACGTCATTCCTGACTTTTTGTAGGTCCTACAGCATTTGAACTCTTAAGTAGGATGATGGAAACATACTGCATGCAGTGTTGGGTTTTAGCTCTACCAATCAACACACAATGTGACACACAGGTTTTCAGGATTGCCCATCTGAGATCTAACTGATGATGTGACAGATTATTCAGAACAGGAATCACTTGGATAAAACACAGAAGGTTTTCTCTTTCTCTCTTTGTGGTTTGGTGAACACATCTTTATCTTTTAAAATAAGAATGCCCCAGTGATTCTACTTCAAAATCAAAATAAAATCCTTTTGTATGAAATACATATAAATGGGTGAGAAAGAGAAAATTCTTAATACGAGTATATCTTAGTGCTTCACAGCTGCTTGCTTATATCCATGTATCACTGAAAAAGAGATGTTATATTTGAAGGAAGAAAATTCAGCAACTACTCAGAATTTTCCTGGTTGAATGTATATATTTCTGAGATATTTTTACAATGATATATATTTCATTTGAGACAATATTGTCTTTGGTTTAAAAACTCTTTTGTAATTTCTCCTCAGCACTGCTCAATAAGCAGTTATTCCCTGTACGTATGTGTATTTGTGCATTTTTGTGTGATAGTAGTGTATGATGGAGAAGATCTGCCCCATCATGCTATTCTGTAAGATCAGAGAGTGCTTTCATTATAGCAAGGCATTACACAGCGTCACTGAAGAGTTGTTCAAAATTGCTCATAAGAAAGAGACAAAAAAAAAAATGGGCATCACAAATCCTGTTGAGGAGAGATAACATCCACCATCCTGGTATTCTGTGAGAAGTAGTACATGCTAGTTAGGGTTTCGGGCCTTCTCCCCACACTGTCATGTCCCATTCCACCCCCATCCCTAGCTGAAGCTCTGTAGACAGAAACCAAAAAAAATACTTCCATGAATTAGCATATCAGAGTCCAAGGCTGGTAATCTTTTCCCTTTGGCTTTTAAAGCAGGTGAGATGAAAAATGTTTTTATAGTGTGCTTCTTAGTTTGTAGGGGGGGGAGTGGAACTAGATGATCTTAAGGTCCTTTCCAACCCTAACTATTCTATGATTATTCAAGGTATTTATTGCATTTGGGAAGGCATGGTTTTGTTTCTGTTCCACAGAGAACCGTTTGCAAAGGATTCCAACCAGTAGGCCTGTACTATAGGCAGAATATTCCACAAGCAGAAACATTCCATAATTCCATTTAGCCAATAATGAAGCAAAAGCAATATGGATTACTCAAAAAGAGAGGCGTATTATGACTGAAGTCAGTACAGAGGAAAGTGCAGATGCTTTTTAAGAGCACAAGGCAGCCCCTGTGTATTTCATCTTCAAAGCTGTGGAGACCACAGCAAATATAAATATTGAAAAGATGGGTGCAGCTTCTTTCAGCTTCATTAACTCCGGTCACATCTGAATTAATTCTGAAGCTTTCGAAAGCTCTTCAGTATTGATCTGGTTCTGTAGGTTCTTGTGGTTTAGTTTCTTTTTATTTTTCCCAGATCTTGTACTAAGGAGCAGATAGAGAAGCTGATGCCCTAAATTCTAGTCTTGGATTTGTGCCATGCTGCCAGTGGCATTTGACATACTGAGGCAAATAGACATGTTATGCTCTGATATAAAAATCAAGTATTTATCTACCTCATCTCACATGTTTCAAAGTAAATTCAGTAGTGTTTCCTCTCCATTTTGTTGAGTGCTACAGAAAATACCAATAACTTCAGAGTTTGCAACAGCAATAAATAATGATGCCACATTTTAAGAACATGGAAGAAGTTCATGCTTTTACACAGAGGAAAGCCTCATATGCATATGCAACGTAATCTGCCCTCCTTGCTAGAAGACACTTGGAGGTGAAGTAATTGTAGGTTTGAAAATGAGTGAAGAAATTAATGAAAGGAAAAAAAAACACTGAGAGCTGTTAAATACACTCAGGAAATCTAACTGTGGCAAACTGGTACTTTGAGAAGGTGTCCCTGTAACAGCCTGTGCTGTTGCCCACGCTCTGAGGCGGGGTGCTGGGGTACCTGTGCTCTGACCCTTGCTGCCATTCTTAGTCATTTATCTTTATAATCATAGTTTTGATTTTTTTCTTTGTGTCCAAACACAGATCAGCTTTATTGCCTTGTCTTGCGTATACGGAGATATCCAAAGCACTAGATTCTCCTTCGCATCTTACAGTCTCATGTTTATATCATATGACCAGACTGACATGTCAAGGCCAAGTCCTCCTGAACAATGATGCAATTAGACTTCACAAGTATTACTTATTGCTTTTGGTGTGACATGGTTTCGTCTTGGAAGACTGAATCACTTGCATTTTGAAAGAAAGCCTGTGGAATAATAATGCCCTAACCTTGTGAGCCATTCCTGTGAACAGGGACCTTTACAAAGAATTAAAAATGGAAAAGAATCTGTAGTATGAAAACACTGTCTCTAATGTGCTCTCTCAATCTGTTCTGTTGTAGAAATTTGTGAAGAGTGCTTTACACACTGGTAGAGCTAATAGAGTAGGAGGTGGAACACTAATTACAGCACAAAGCAGTAACTAAAAACCCTTGGCAATGCTTAGCTACAATAATGTACCCTATAGACTTTTTCTAAGCTTCAGCATTTCAACCTGGGATTCAGTCTCTCAGATTTTACTGAGAACAGCTTCAAGCAAAGAACCCATTGACGTCAGTGGGAGTTATGCCTAAATAAGAACAGCAGGTTCTGGCCCTTGAATTGTAACTCTTCGTGTAACATAGTTTTCCTGCTAGTTGGGACACACATTTATATAGCTCTTTGTGGAAGATTTTAATTTCTGAAGCTTGCAGTGGGACAATGAAAACTGGATAATCTTACCCATAAACTTAATGGAGCCCTGGGGACACCCGACACGGGGAGCTGTAAGGGCGCTCGCTGCTTTCCATTTGAATGTTATGCTATTTCTTGAATTTAACTGAACTCAAGACCCTGTATCTTCACTTTCATAACAATTGGAGGGACATAAAATCTGCAACATGTGCTTGGTCAGCTGTCCTGCTTTCTCCTAAACGCTGAATTTACAGCACACACATGCCCTGAGGCTATTCTTCTCTTATCTTCTATGGTATCTAAATTTATTCCTGATAAATCTAATTCATATAGATTGACAGTTCAAACAATGTGCTTCCAAGTCTCAGGAAGAGACCTATGGCTCATTTTTGGTTTTGTAACTTACAGAGATTAGGTTTTGCATAATATAAATGCGAGGCGGGTGATACTTTGTAATGCTCTGAATGCAATTAGTGAGATAAGTACAGAGCTAAATTCATTTTCTCTGAAAAGAGGCAATCTGATTGCTATGCAGAAAGCACCTTTATTTGCAGTGCTGGTGGTTCATAATGTGGTTAGCAATGCAGAGTGGCATTTTGATTTGCAGTTTTAAAGAATTCTGGGATGAATAAAACATGGAATTAATTGCCAGAGAAGAACCTTTGCCAGACTAGATGAGGTCTACTGTGCTGAATGAAAGCTATAACCTATGACAGGTTCTGTTCTGCTCCCAAAGGAAATGATGTCAATACCAGAAAAGGTTAAATAGCACTTCAAATAATTTGCAGCGCCAGAAGTCCTTCCTCTTTAGATGTAGGTTGGGGTAAACACATATTCATGTGTTCTATCACCCTGCAGCAGGTATGATTAGAGCAGAGCTGTGAAAAATATCAAACTCCAGGCTTTGTATCAATAAATTTGAATCCCTGTCGCAGTTGATTTTGAAGTAGGAAAAGCTGCGAGGCTGGAAGGGAGAGAGAATTGGGATGTTTCGATATATGGGGGATCCTAATTTCATATTGGAGCTGTGTATAAAATGTTCTAAATATCTGCAGAATCCTGCTGAAATTAGGGAACACTGAGCGTGCCCAGGAGAAACACTTCAGGGGCATTTTGGGAACTTTGGCTTATGTGTGTTTGCAGAGCCTGGAAGACTCCAGCTGTTGAAGTGAGCTTCCTCCATCAATAGATGGATTTATGGCAGAAACTGAATGAATCAGTTCTGTGTCTCAGTGGAAGCCCAGAAGAACAAATAGAAGATGCAAGTAGAATTTAAAGAAACATAGAGTAGTGAATGTTATTTGGGTTCCATTAATTTTTACAGAGGTAATAAATTCAGCTGAGGTTTGTTGTGGATTTTCCTAGAGCTGGCACATATGGATGGATACAGACTAACAGTTTAGGGGTTCTTTTAGATGTTAACAAGTGAAGAATGTTAATTTTAATTCATGTTGGGTTTTGTACTTGGAGTCCATTTGAACACCCTGTAAACTGGCAGCGTAGGTTCTCAACCTGGTCCCAACTACACTGGAAGCCTATGCTGCGTTTCAGAAAGGTAAAGAAGACCCTAAAGCTGCACAGTGTTGTCCTTTGAAAGTTCTGTCTTAGTGATCATTTCTTGACAAATGCAACTGTCCTGAGGAGGATCCATTAAGAAAAATAAGAAAATGCCAATCCCCCCTTTTACCCTCATTTTTCCAGTGGATATTTGTGTTGACTGGTGGTCTGTTGTTCAGGACATTGGGAGAAGGAAAGAGAACAGAAATTTGTGGTAGTTCTCACAGGCTTTGTTGACTACAACAGGCAGCTGGAGTAAGGAGCCTAATGGAGTATCCCGTGTCAGTGCTCAGGGTTGTTATGTTTGTAAAGAATGGCAGCTGGACCAGCACGGCAGCAGAGCCATGATGGATTTAAGTGGCTCTTTTATGGGGGAAATTAATAGTCAAAGGAAGAGGAGCAGTAGCTTTTCTCTTTCCAGGTTTTACACAAAATACACACAAACACACACTTCTACAAATCTAGATTTGTAAAATTTAATATCCCAGCATGCTTTTTACAATCCGATTCTTCTCTTATCTGAGAAGACTGTGGGTATGTGTCTAGTAGAATATCGTATGGAGGAGGAGAAAGAAAATGGTTTTAAACTACTTGCTCCAGTGATTCCAGAGAAAGTGCTATACTGAGATGGAAAGACTTTTAAAGAAAGGAGGGAATGACCAAATATATTATTGCAAAATGTGTTTATCTCTTGAATTCCTATTCATTTCTATGTAAATGATGAATAAAAGGTAGAAAATTTGGGGGAAAAAATGAGAACATCTACCAGAAGAGAAGATAAGCAGAGTATTTAGCTAAAAAAGTCTTGGAATGAATGAAACATTCATACAAAAGCAGTTTTGATATCAGTATTTGTCACATTTGTGTTGGTGTACTTTAGTTGGCTGGTTTTCTGTAGATCTGTGGACGCCAGTGAGATGAAGAATCTTTAAAGAGAATTGAGAGAGAAGATGGAGTTTTCTAATGAGAAATTAATATCCATACTCTGGATATCCAGGGTTGTGTCTGCAGTATAATTTAGAATTTGAGCTCTTTCACATGTAAATGAAGTTAATGAGAGCACTGCCAGCCATAATCCTTCTCCTCTTTATTTATGGGACTTTGCAGGTCTATAGGCTACCTTTTTAATTGAAAATTCTTAAAATTGATTTTTGTCTTTTGTGTCATTTCAGGCTTTCACTACTGTCACATTATGCTGTATGATGCAAATTGTACCATGGTCAGTTCAGTTTGAGCATGATGAATATGCTTTCTTAGGCATCTCTGAGGAGAGCAGTTAATAAAAGGACATTTCATATAACTATCTTATTTTGGAATTTCTAGCCTCTGGAGTATTTCCCCAATCTCAGGGTATTGATTCTCTGCATCTGACCTATTTCAGTATAAAAAATAAATGAAATCTATTTGTTTATAAAAACTCTCAGCTGCCAACGAGAGCAGATGTGAAAGGTTGTCACGCATTAAAAATCTCACTGAGTTATGAAACCTAAAAATGAGCCTATCACTATGTTTTAGCTCAGTGTTGTGGATCATATTTTCAGCAGTGGCCACCACATATATGATTATCTGTGGAAGTACTCAGTTTATAGGTCTAGAGACTAGTTTATGGCATGTATAGCTATGGTCTGTTTTAATTTTCATTGTTTCTCTTAATTATTCCTCTGTTTTTTCCAAGATTATTTTGCATTGTAATTCTGTCTGTGATGAGTATATGAAGATACTTGCTGATGGTTCATCATAAATGATCCATATACCCACCTTCCTGTATTGGGTGATGGGCAAGGAGGCAGGCTAATCTGCATTCCACCTGTGCATTTGTTGGTACCTGGGGGAAGTATGGGCATGTGTGTGTGTGTGCGTTCTTATATTTATGATGGAGGGTATGAGCTTGTCTCCTGGAGGGCGGGGATTTCAGAGGGCACCATCTGTGTATTGTAGCCCTGTTGTGTACTGTTCATGTTGGTGTACTCTGCTGTAGAGTGACTGTACTTGTGATTATCTGATCTCATAAGGTGTGTAGTACACTTCCAGCTCGCGTTGTACCTGCTCTAGCTAGAGGACCTTATGGCCAGGCAGCCATTCTCTTCCTTAAGTTTGTTTTGGTAGTTTTGTCGAAAGGTTCATTCTGAAAAGCTGAAGAGCAAAAATTTTCTAGTCTTCAGCATTTGCAGGATGTATCAATACACAGCTTAATGCTATCATCTGAAGAATGCCAGAGTGAATAACAGTTGATGTTTCTATAAGCTGAGTATGAGATATTGCTGGTGCTATGTATATTAAACTGTCAGAGGGAATTTTTCTTTAGGTCTCACAATTGAACAGGACTGTTAAGAATAAGTCAGAAGCTATTTTGTTTTCAGCCATTCAAACCTGCCCAGTTCAGACACATTCCTTTTTTGCTTTCTGCCTGTTTGAAACTGCTTTGTTCTACATCTGTATGGTCATCTCAATTAAGTTTGAGTGTGAAAGCCTGCTGCATACGGCCTGGTAACTAATATTCAGGGATAAGGTCACCATCTGCTCATAGAGTCAAAGCTTTGAGCTTAGAATTGCTTTTTACATGGACAGTGGCAGGTTCTGAACAGTTCTTCTTAAGGGTGAAATGAAAACAGGAAACCAACAGAAGTCAGCCTTCAATCCTACAGAAACCTCACTTCTTGGTGTTTTGCTGGGCAACCCAATTTTTGTATAATGTAGAACATCTTCAGCCATTTTTAATTTGTTTCCAAGTCTCTAATTTATCCTTGTTGTCAGTCTGTTAACCTGCCTTGAATGACATCACGGATGCTTTTGACTTTTAGTTGGCTTTCAGTGTTTTGTCAGCTTCTTTGTTAAGTCTTGTTCATCTTCTGTGTTGTTCTTTTGCTCAGCTCAGCACTATTTTCTGGTACTGAAGAAGGTGGGGTTAACTGATCATGATGGTAACCCAGACCTTCCTAAGGTGTGAGGAGGGACTGTACAAAAATGTAGCACTAAAAATCTTGAGTGAAACTTCAAACTTGTTGCAACTTTCTCATGAGGTTTATTCAAGTTAATTTGTTTCTTGAATTAAAATGGTGGGGTAGGAAGAACCATAGCTCATTTCCAATTCTTATCCAGTGTTTCCAGGTTCTCTAGGAGAAGAAACACTGCTGAATTCCCTTAACATATGTGGCATTGAGGATTGAATAACTGGATATAGAGAGCCAAGATATGACTCGTGATTAAAAGTCATACTAAGAGCTTCAATCTCTATCTGTAGGAGGAAGTTCACCTACAGTCTTACAGCTTTTCAGCAGTAACCATTAGTTAGGTCAGTGGTATGTGTGAAGCAGCCAAATACCATCTGGAACCAGAATGGAATGGATCCTGTCCATCTCCCTCTCACACAGATAGGCACAGAAAATTCCCCTTCCCTCCCCTCTCTTTTTTAATTGAAGTCAGTGTTAGGTTTGGGTATTATTCTTCAGTTCCTCATGCTTTTGTAAACACCTTTGGTCTTTCTGATGGACTGTTTGCAACAAACAGAAGTTTTTCATAGAACTGTCCACAGTGGCATATAGGACTTAGTCCTAAGTGGTAAAAGCTAATTTTAGTGCTCCCAAGTGTGCATCAGTTGTTTTACATGTAATCACTTTCTGCAAAGAAACTGATTTGGAATGCACAAAGAATGTTTTTTCAGTTTTGAGCTTGTACTCTATGAACTACCCCAAAAACCTATTTGAATAAATAATTTGTTGCCATATTATCCATGACCCCTTTCCAAGAATAGTGTCCCCAAATTAACCTTAAATTTGTATAATGTACTTTTCTAGCCAGAGATTCCATTAATCTCAGGAAGAAATAGAATAATAGTCTTGTTCTTGTACTTCATGATACAATTAAAAATGTTAGGGTGAGATCTCATCTCAGGAGGTGTTTTCTTTATCTATATAGGAATGTAAATATGCATATACATATTGTTTTAAGCAGAAGACTAAGCTGGAACCCAGCCTGTAATTGCTGTAGAATGTTGGGTGGTTTCAAACTAGCCATCCAGTTCCATCCTTGCCGTTGACTCCTGCCTGGGTTATGAAGAGTGACGGTTTCATATGGAGTTTCTCCAGCAGAGGTAACCAGTTAGGGCTGTACTCTCTTCTGTACCCAGTCTTCACCAGTGAATGCTGCAAGTATCCTTATTAAAGACCAAATCTTTTCCTGTCCTGTATGGGCTTAGCATCTTCTGAAAATATTTATGTCAAAAGCATGAAGTTCAGAAATTGAAGCCAAGGGAGCTCAGATTTATAGTTGGGGCACTGAAGCACTCATAGGTTTAAGCACCTGCATTGCTATTTTATTGGTATACTCTTTTCCTCGTTTCTTTTCTCTTTACTCTTTCATTAGGTACACTTTCTCCATTGCAGCCCAGCAATATAATTATATTTCAATTCTAGATTAAGTGCCTTCCACAATATCAACTTCTTAGTAGTCTTCTGATACATTGCTTAACTTTTGTATCTCTGAATAGCACAAACACTGCTTTGCAGCTGACATTATGAATCTATTGTACCTAGACAATGAGAGCTTCTTCCAATAAATGGTCTAGAGAGGCCTGAGTCACTGTTTAGGCTTCATTGTTAAAGATGGAAGTTACTCAGCAGGTCTCCAATGACATTTTTAATTAAGTGCCAAGGAACATGCACATGTCCCCTGGTGCCAAGTTGAGATTTTTCTTTCATTAGAGGGTTCTTCACACTGTTCTACCCCACCGATCGTGAGAACGCTAACACTGTTGGTTAATACATCTTCATTTGAATATAATGTATTTAATCTTTTCATGCATTAGTTCTTGATTAAAGTAGAATTCAAAATAATAAGATGAGGAAAAAGCAAGTTGTTTTTCTCCTGATTAAAAACTTCCAAGTGAGGTAAGTGCTCAGTAAATTCCATCTGGATTCAAAGACAGAGAGAAATATGCCAGGAAAAAAATATTTTGGAAGGAAGCTCAATTATAAAAACTAGATGCATGGAATGCAGAGCATAAAATTAATGTGGATGAGAGGAAGGAAAGCTAGGAAATATAAAGCAGCAAAGGATCCAGAATGACAAATGCCATGCAAATTAGGGCATAGGCAGATATTGAGAAAGAAGGCAGGTAAGCCACAAAAGATGGGTAGTACTGCAGACCGTCTGATACAGTGCAGGTGGACCCATTATCTGCCCCAGTAAGGTTTCTCTAGCATTACTCTAGTGGAGACCCAAGTGGCTGTATAGTAAAGCATCCGCAGAAAAAGGAGAATCAAGGATCCAACCAAATCTAAAGCCCATCATCTGCAGCTAGTTAATCTCTCTGGAATATTTGCCATCAAGATAATTTCTTACAAGAAAACCAACTTAAGAAAGATAGGCTTAAAATGCCAAACACAATCTGCAAATTAGTACTATTGTCACTGTATGTATTAAATAGCTCTCTGTGTTTGCAGTGAAGACAACTTAGTATTGTCAGTTAGTAAAACCACTACTTGGGATTAACCCTGACCAAACCTGGCATTGTGCAGGTAGTCACCATTAGATGATGTTTGTGTATGTGTGTGTGCAGGTAGAACTAGTTTCCAAGTAGTCAATGCTGTGCTACAGCTGCTCAGAAAAAGGACATGGTTAAAAATAATGTGCCATAGGCACAGCATGTGTAATATGGCTTTTTCTCCTGAAGTGTTTACACTGGCATTGAGCTGTATTGGACATTTGATTCTGTTACAGACACAGCATGTAATTCACTTGAGTAGTGGCACAGGCATGTAAAAAGAGCTCTGGGCGTAAAGACACACTCATTTTATACAAATACCGTATTAAATAATCATGTGGTGGAAGATAGAATCTTTTCAGTGTACTCAGTCCTCTAAGTAAGTTTCTGCAGATTCTGCAAAACTGTAAAAGAAGACTCAAAAGCCTTCTGTGTTCTCTGTAGAGCTGTTTAATTTGCATTTACCAGCCCTGTAAGAGGGAGGAGCAGCCATATCCTTCCACAGAATTGTGACTGTTGGCCTTGCCTGTGAGTGTGGTAGGTGTGTTATATTGAGGATCAAAAACCTGACACGTGAGTCAGGTCGGGGTGTGAGTCATTGCATTCTGTCTTCTACTGCATAGCATATATCTTATCTATACGTAAGCCCTAATTGAATGCTTAGTCAAGAAGTCAGTTAACCTGTTGCGATGCTACAGGATTTCAGTCTTTTCACATTTTTCTTAGTTTCAAAACACCAAATTCCATATCTTATGTAAAAAGATTTTCTGTGGTAACAATATAATTGTTTACCATGTCAGTACATCATGTAGTAAATGGAAGCAGGAAGATAGATCTAGATTTTATATTAGTAATCTGCAAATATATCTGAAATGTGGTGGATAAGGTAATTATTATTTGGTCCACTCACAGAAAGCTCTTTGGTTTGTCTCCTAATAAAAAGCTATTTTAGCTTTGGAGTACAGTTAAGCTATTGGTATGGTAATGACTTCAAATGTATATATTGCTATGACATGAAGTCATAACTGTCATGAGCTCCCTGGGGCTCCAGATGCACAAATACATTGCCTGTATATTGCCTTTCAAATTTCCTTGGTTAAGTTGGTAAATGACGTTAAAAGGACTAAGAAAACCTCATAGAACAATTTGCTTTACACTTTAGGTATGAAAGTTTTGAATAATTTATTTTTTATTTGAGTTTCTTTGGCCATTTCTATATCAGAATAGTTTCATTTTCTCTATTAAGGAGTTTAAATGCAATCAGTAGAGAGCAGCTACAAGCCGAAATGAAAATTATGCCAGCATGTCTCACTGATGATGATGTGTTTTGAGGGCTCCTAGTCTAGGAAATGTTTAGTGTTGCCAGAAAGGTTCAGTTGGAGACAGGATTATTGACCTGAGTATCAATCTTTTGTGACTTTATGCCTACAAGACCCTTCTTTCCACCTATGTGAAACATTTCAAGACAGGATAATCCTGTTCCTCTGTCTCCTGTGAAAGTATTCTGCTTATCCATCTCATCCTGCTGTTCCTTGAAAAACTGCTTCTAGGGATTTGGTATTGCCTCCAGGTCCTCATGCTCAAGCTCTACAGAACAGTATGGTATACATTTTGGAAACACTTGGTACAAGTGTGTAGCACGGTAGGTAAATATATTGCAGCACATCAAATAGGATAAAAGCTGCATAGTTGCAAGCCTGAGCTAAACTGTATTACATTATTTCTTCGTTTCTAGATATTTCCTATATTTGTGCCATGAGCTATAGAACTGAGAACTGGTTTTAAATGCGATTTTTATTTTTCAGTGCCAACATTTCAGAAGTTTCCATGTATTAGTGTACATAAGCATGTTTTGAGTGCCTGCTTTTGCAATTCTGGCTCTCATTCTTTTCTGATGAGAGTTTTTTGATGCTGTTGTATTATTTTGTTACTCGCCATATTGTTTTAATGAAACTGTATGTTCTCAATGAGTCATCAGGAAACCAGGGTGAATATTTTGGCAGTTACACACCAAATGCTAGAAACTATGGAATTCAGTGTTCTTTTGTGAGGTTATAATCAACACCAAAGAAAATCTGGAAATCACACTGCACTTAGGGTGCTTTTCATTGCATGCTTTGAGCATGCCATGTTTCATTACAGCAGTGGTGAATCTGATTCTGAATTTACAGTAATTTATTGAAAAGAAAGTACATTTTTGGCATCATAAAAAAGGTTTTAAATCATGAAAATATTTCTCTTAAATTATATGACCAATGGACACATAGACATACACAGCATTTATGTTACTTTAGGCTTAGAGTCCTGTTTCTTGTCCGATAAATATAATAATCAGCAGTTCCTAAATGCAAAAGCATCTGCAGAATGGATTTTCACATCTCTCAACAAAGAAATGATGTAATTTTCTGCCCCTGCTGGTGAAGTGTACCATTAAACTGTGGTCTTGTCAAGCATATGTCAGGTTTTTAAAAAGCATGACTTCATCTTCTCATTTACAAGAGTTGCAATGAAATCACCACAGGTAAGAAAGACTCTTCCCTCTCTGCTGGTGCACCTCTTTTTTCACTATCAAGTAAATATGGAAATAGCTTACTTTGCTGAAACTGTACTGGTAGCAACATGAGTATAGAGCAGTGTTTTGAATTATTTACTCTGGCGGCATGTCAGACTGATGGTGTAATTCCTCCAACTGATATATTTTTTAAGCTGAAGAAATACATAAACTCCAAGTCATTTTTTCCAGTAACTCTTTCACTTCTTAAGTGTTTTTTCAGGTCAGTGTTAATTTGGCATTTCACTTTCCAGGAAGTTTGGTCATGTCGCTATTCCAGTGAGACACATTACGGTAGTTAAAACCAATCCAGGCTTTGATCATGCAAACCCTGAGAGTTATTTGTACTGTAGGTTTGTGGTGGTGGCAGTGAGGATTACAGAAGTAAACCACTAAAGACCTTTTTCTTCAAAAAGCAAAAATGGTCATGTATTCTTTACTCCGTAACAAAGCTGGGATTTTAGTTTCTTCTCTTCTGTATGATAATTAAAAAGCAGATTTTTCCAATATAATTTTCCTTACAAAATGGCAGCTACTGCTATTGATTATCCTGAGAATGCTTGCTTTCCCTTTCCTCTGCTTTACCTTTGAATGGCAAAAGAAACTGTTTCTGATGTTCCTCCTTTTTTCACTTCAGTATTCATTTGTCTGGGTGAAGATAAAGGCACAAGGTAGCCTTAACAAATTCCATATTTGTTAGCTGTTTGCATTGTTTTGTTGTCTTTGTAGCACTAGACATTCTTTCTGTGAATTGCATTTAAAACAGCGCATGAATGATTATAAAAATATAGCATATGTTTGTCGTAGAAACTTCGAAGTGAAATTCCCAATGAAGTAGCACAGATGTTATCCATGTTCATCATGTAAGACCTTAGTGTACGCAGAGATTCATTAGAAGCACTCCAATACGTGCTTGACTCATAACACTGCTTACATGCATTTTGGAGAGCTCTGGTTGATATTCTGTACAGAGTGTGAGCATTTCAGCGTGCTTTGCTCTTTGTATGGAGAGCTGTATCATATTTTTCTTAGAGCAGTACAAAGCACCCACACAGGAAGGTATGTATTGAGAAATGTCCGGTAAAGGTCTAATGTAGAACTGGATTTTCAACTCAGGAATAAAATACAGAGGAATGAAAGCTCTGAAGGTTTTGTCCTGAAATCAGATCAGAACTGGTGTGTGTCATCTGTACAATGTCAAGTTGCACCATACCAAGTTGCTTTGCTGTGCTCTGACCTGTGCAAAAACACTATTGGAGGAATATCACCTTGCAGATTTCTGCTTTCCATCCAGTAACTTCTATTTTATGCATTACAGGTATGGTTCATTATATGTATTTCCACCACTGTGCAAAGCATAGCAGAGGAAGGACAGAATCAACATACAATTTACATCTCTAAGTCCATGATCTGTCAGAACACTCCTTATTCTGCTTTAACAGCAAAGGATGGGACATGATATGAACTGTCAAAGTATTTAAATATTTATCTTTTAGCAGAGTTGTCTGGCAGTTTGTTACTGTAATTGGTTTCCTGTAAATGTGAGTCCATAAGATGAAAAAACCCATAGCTGGCTAACTGTAATACTGGTGGGGACTTGAATTACCTGTGCTGTTCCTGCTAGATGAGTATACACATAGAATCTGTGCATGTGTTTATGTATGTGTTTATCAGTGGATAAAACAGTAGAAGTAGGCTGTTTCTCACAGATTAATCAAATTGTTTCAAACTTCTTTATCTACTTTGAGGTGCCGTTGTAGGATGGAGGCTACCTACTTAAAAACCACTTTGCATTCCCTCTTCAGACAGGACAGCTGGCTGCTAGGAATAAGATTAATGACTTAAAACTTTTGCATTGGTAGTGATACATTTCGAATACTCTATTACCGTCCTGTTCCATATTCATGTGTTTTTTGCAATAATGTCTATGTTGTGTTTGCTAAAAACAACAGCAAAACAATTTTTTCATCAGCATTGGAATTAATGAAGCCTAGTTTGCAATGACCTTGTGTCTTGACTCACCCCAGTGCAACTGCACGCAGCTGTTCTGCAGTGCTTGCAGTTCTGACCCTCTCTGCCTCTCAGCTTGTATGTAGCATCTACCTAGTGGGTCCTTCCCATTTCCTTGTCTGTACCATGAGACACACCATGTGCTGGTTTCCATGTGATGACTGGGAAGCCACAGACCAAACTAAGGGGCCTGAAATGGAGAGAAGGAGCAGGGGTTATCTCGCTCCTTTGGGCAGACTTAGTTTTGGTTTTCTCCTTTAATGAGATCTTTGAATTCATTAAAGTTATAGGAACTTACTCTTAAGGAATGTTTGAGTGTTGGAGATCACTGAAGTCAATGAAAATTGAATTAAATTGGTTTGAACCAGGTTTAAATACTGTGAGATCTCAGATGTGCTGGATCTGCAGAAAGCATGGCCCTGCATGCCCAGGATCACAGTGTATTCAGTTTTTCATGGAGTATGCATTTTTGTTGCTGTGAAGTCCTGTTATAGGCATATTGGTCTGATGACAAGTTTAGCGCTCACATTTCAACTTTTGTGTCTGCTCTGGTGTTGAAATGGATTCTGAGGAAAACTTTTATTCCTTGTGGTGGGGGAAGAGGGAGAATTAGAATTTGCTGTTTCCTCTGATCCAGGGTGAGATGCTGCCCAGCTTTAGATGACGATCCACTATTGCTGTTCAGACACATTTTTCTTCTTTGCAGTTGAAATTAACAGCTTCCAGGCTATTGTAAATTTTCTTTCGTGTCATTTTTTTTCTTTCCTGTGAATATTGAAGTATATAAAGCAAGACACATTCCCTATTTCTGTGCTGTTCTGTTGCCTGGGATAGATTATATGCTTTACATTGTGCCCAGTGGATATGCTCATACACATTTACTGAAAAATGTAAACTGTTTTTTTTCCTGATTTTGTCATTTACCTCGAAACAATCTTCCTTATCTAAAGCAAAATCATCCCCAGAAAATAATACTTTCTGTGTTCATTTCCATGGGATGATTGAAGGTGACTGATATCCCCAGGAAAATATTTTTCTGTCTTATTTCCTTGAGTGAGAATCTCAGCTTCTGTGTTGTGGATACTCTGAAATCTTTTGATCATTCATCAGACTGTTCCCTTTGCCACTTACATAAATATTTCTCTTCTGTTGCATTTGTAGGCAATCCTACTTATATCAGAAATCCCTATCTTCTGGGGAGATGGGGTTTGTTAGGTGCAAAGTTGATTTCCGTTACTTTGCTACATGAACGTGACAGTTTAAATACTTGCTAGCTGTAGACACAAAATAGATCTTAGCAGTTATTTTAAAAGTACCAGCTGTGGGGAGGAAATGGGAATAGTGCCTTGCAAGTGAAAATTTGGACATGCAGTGTAATTGTTTGACTTTTTGCTTTAGTTTTCCTTTTGGGCTCAGGGAGAAATCAGGGGAGGAAAGGATTCTGTACAGATGCTTTCTACTCCTGCCCTAATCCTTGGGTTTGGGGTGACTGTGTATTTTGATTGCAGAACCAAACCTTACATCCTCTTATTTCAACCACATGAATTAAGGAGGGAAATGGAGAAAACAGGTTGTGGAATCACAGGGTAGTTTGGATTGGAAGGGACCTTAAAGATGATCTAGTTCCAACCCCTGCCGCAGGTACAGTGTTTTGGCTTTGACATCTTGTCTTTGTTTTGTAATTCAAATTTCCTCTAAATTATCAGATTTCTGAAAGCTTAGAGGCTTGGTGAGTAATCTTCTAATGCCAGTTGTGGTTACTAGCATTTACTTTTCATTTTAGGATTATGATCCTGCTCCTTTTCTAGTCCTACTGATTTACAAGGGACCTGAACCTGACTTTTCACTGAACAGCAGATTGTAGCACTTTCAGCTCCACTCTAGGTATCTGTGGCATTGTTCTGGAATATTTCTTCACCTTTTTTCTTTCAAAATCTCATCTCTGATTATCGTGGTCTTTTAATAGTACACAGATTACAAATCTGGAAAAGATTTATTTCTATGGGTCCATTTATTTCCTGTGTTGCGTTACTGCTCCTGCTATAACCTTTTCTTCTGGAACTAAACCTGAAAAACCCATTTGTGATAATACATCTTTAAAGTTTCCTGTAGCTCCTGCTGCATGACAGGTTCTCTGTCAGCCTTAGGGACTGCAGTTATGTAGAAGAGTGGCCTCTTGTCAGGATTTGGTTGGCCTCACTGATTCCACTGCCCTTTCCAGCACAGCTCCTGCTTGAGAAGACGGGCTAAAGCTCTAGACCCTTGGTAGAGTATTCCTTTGATAAGGACTTGCTTTACAAGGACTCTTTGCATAAAAGAATATGTAGTCTGTTTGAAGTGGAGATTTTAATCATTTACTGAGATTTTAATCATTTACCAAGATTTTGTTCACTCCTGGATTCTTATTTCTTCACTATTGCTACGTTTGTGGCTGGTTTTCCAGCCATGCCGTGCAGTTTTATTTGACTATCTGTAAGGCATGTTGTATTTACATTAGCAGATTTGTTTGTGTAAGTCAACTTTCATCTGTATTTTCATGTTAACATTTCTTCATAGCATAATCTTACTCCTATGTTGATGGATACAATTCTTTTAACCATCTGAATGTGGGCTCATCGTAATTTTCATCACTATACAAAAGTGCTGGAATCTGATGGGAAGCCTGCAGATATTACTGCCATTTGTGCAGGCAGGGAAAACTAAGCATTGTGCTTTTATAGTCACATCCTGACAGAGCAACAACTGCCATCACTAGATCCTTCTGGATCCCTCCTTTGTAAAATTGGCCTATCAGTCAGGACACTGTTGTCATCTATTACAACTTGAAGCAGTTTTTTTTCTTGTTTAAATAAAAATATTTTGGCATTATTTTGAACAGGGCTCTCTAAAAAGGAGAGCAGTTTAACTCAATTAAAAGCAAACATATGTTCTGTAGCATTGCAAGGATCCTATTTAGAATTCTCGAGCAAAGTTAGGGCAAGAACGCTTTTTAAAATAAAATGTAACATGTTATATATGATCGTGACAGAAGGGGTGTTGAGATGTAATAATGTTATGAACACCATGGATAGGGCTGTCTGAAAACCTTAAATATTGATATGTCACCTAGTTCAGTGAGAGACTTGTGCAGTATGTGCCTTGCAGGACAGTTTCTTTGGTGTATCACCATTCAAGAGGCAGTTTGCATGATTTGTATCACCTGAGGACTGACAGTCAGTACCAGAGGCAAATGTCTGACTGACCAGCATATCTGTTCAGGCTGTTTGGTGTACATCCACTTGAGAAGAGCAGTTGCCAGATGGAGATGAGGGACTCTGAATGAGCCAAACAGCTGGCACTACCTCTTGAGGTGCGCTATGTGTGTTAAGGTGTGTGGAGTCACCTGGTATGTGACAGGTCTTTTGCTGCATTTTGGGATGCTGAGCAGCAAAATGTAATTGAAAAGAGGAGGTGGGTGGAAAGGGTTGACAGAGAGGTACTGCAAGAGAGGGAAAAGACAGAACAGCTTGGTCTTTGCTTTGCAAAAGATAAAGAATAGGAATATGAGTGTGTGGTTGGACATTTCAGCATTTGTTGGGAGTGTCTGGGGACAAGAGAAGGGGGGAGACATTGTGGGAGAGGAGGGACGGAAGATGGGATAGAGTTGGAAGATGACAGAGGTAGGAAGTTTTCTTGAAACATACGGGAAGTAGGGAACATGAGATGCTTGACAGCAACTGTGAACTGTGAGTGTGGAGCCAGGGTCTGTGATTGTAAGTCATTGATGGAGTATTGCTGCTCTAAACCTTATATTGGATTCCTGAAGAAAAACACCTGGGAGGTAAAAATGACAGCCAGATAAGGCAGTCCTATATGTGTGTGGGTTATGAGGCCTGGGGCTAGGAAGCAGGAGATTTTAAGGATGTAAAATAATTAGTGGTTTTAAGAAGAAAAACTATTGTCAAACACCAGGAGGTGTCATGGGCACCACTCAGAAAGTACACTCATGGAAGATAATCTGTGAAGTTACTGTAGGAATTGGTTAACCCAGTATGTTGGCACTGGTAAGTGTATGAGGCGTGTCAAGCATTTCCACTGTTTGTGAGACAGGTTTGCTTTCTACTAATTAAGACTTTGTTGCTTGAAGGAAGGGCTATTTTATTATCTAGGTGGTTGTGGAGGAAAGGGGAGGTGTGTATCAGGTGATCTGTTATAACATGGTTTGTACACTGGGACCCACAGCCCAATCTAAGGCAAGGAAAATGCCAAAACCTAGCATGTAGTTGAAGGAACTTGGAGTTAAATTCCTGAGTGATTATGATGGTCTTTAGCTGAGAGCTGAATTAGTCCTTTCAGTCATTGTGAAAGCACTGTTTCCAGGATCTTGTAGTTCTCAGCAGATGGAGGTATATTTCAAACTGTATACATTTGAATGAGATTTGAAGGCAAACATACAGATGAGTAAAAATAGACCAGCACCCAAAGCACATTTGCTATTTCTCTTCAAATTTGAAATACTACATGACAACTCCCAAACATCTTGTCTTCTTTGATGTGTGTTTTCTCTTCCATAAAGCTAATTTGGTCCATTTCAAGAATGTTACTACATTGTGATTGCAGTAATTGTTTAGAATCATAGAATAGTTAGGATTAGAAAGGACCTTAATATCATCTAGTTCCAACCCCCTACCATGGGCAAGGACAACCCCCACTAAACCATGCCACCCAAGGCTATGCCCAACCTGGCCTTGAACACTGCCAGGGATGGGGCATTCACAACTTCCCTGAGCAACCCATTCCAGTGCCTCACCACCCTTACAAAGCTCACTCACAGGGTCACTGAGTAGAGAAGTTATGAACTATAAAGGTGTAGAGATTCTATGTAAGTGCAACCATTAAAGAGGTTTAAGTATTATATCCATACTGTAGGCAAGAGAGGCTCATGTTGGGGAGAGGAAGGGTGGCCAAGAGGGAAGATCATGAGGGGATAGGTAGGATGGTTGAGAGGGGAGATTATGAGGGGACAGGAGACATGGCCATGAGGGGTGAGAGAAGATTGTGAGGGGACAAGTGAGGTGGCCATGAAGAGTGAGAGGAGATCATGAGGGAAGAGAGGGGCTGGCCATGAGGGAAGATCATGAGGAGAAACCTAGGGTGGTTGCAAGTGGAGATCGTGAGGGGACAGGAGGGTTTGCAGTGAAGGGAGAGCAGAGGTGGCCATGAGGGAAGATCATGAGGGGAGTGGTGGAGCATTTGTGAGGGGAGATAATAAGGTGGGACCAGGGCCAGCCATGGGCAGTGAGGGGTGGCCATGAGGGGTAGGGATGGCAGCTATACAGTGTGGGCCACTCTAGGGGGCAGATGAGGGGTGTCTGTAACTGGAAATCATGAGGGGGTATCTGTTTGCCATTATAGTGACATGGTTTAGTGGTGGGCTTGACAATTCTGGGGTAACGGGCTCGATGATCTTAAAGGTCTTTTCCAACCTAGTTGATTCTATTGTTCTGTTTCGTTTTCTTACCTGGCGCCAAGGAATGACCATCTGGGGATGGAGATCTCAATGTTAGCTGACTTCCATAAACCTCCTCCAGGAATATCAATGCATCATACATTGCACTTGACAGTCCCAAAACAGTTTTCACCATTTTTTCCATTCTTCAGGAAAACAAATTCTAAGGAATGTAATAAGCTGAAGTAGGTGCATTTTTAAACTGAGATCTCTCTAATGTAATCATAATATATATGGCTAGTGCACACAAAAATATGGATACACATGTATAGACATTATTTTCACTTGCTGCAGCTAAAGATTGTAAAGAGACTTCATTTGTAAAGCACCTGAAGGTCTACTAGTGAAAACACTGTGTATGAGCTCGGTATTATCATCTTTCATTACTTTCTTAAAGACAGCCACGGCAATGTAGGGTGTTACATGGTGTTCTTGTATTATGGACTAGTAAAAATTTAATAAATAACTAAACCACTTTTTATGGGTTTAATTGCATTTAAACATTTGAGCAATGTAATTCCTAATGGAAATGTTGATGAACTTCTGTTTTATCACCATTTGCTACTCCATAAAGGACCTTAAATAGTGGGGGATTTAAGCATTTTTAGTTAGATATTGATAATTCATCCTGGGTATGTGTATGTTCAGGAAATCTGACACTTGAAAGAGCATCACTAAGCAGACAGGTAATGCTCAGCGTTCCTTAGCTTCAGCTGTGCAGGCAGTTTCGCTGATGTTTGATTGTGGTACTTGCTATTCACAAGTACTGGTGCAGTTTTTAAGTATGCTCATGTTTTAGCTTATGCTAGATTGCACAGTTTTTTACTACATCTTTTAAAACTTGGTAAATAGACCCAGGAAAGTATGATTTGAAGTTGCATGTGTGTTCGCCGTGACTCAGTGCAGCTGAATTTGGTAGTGCAAATGTACCTGCTTTAGTTGATTGCAGTTACTTAGTTAATAACCATTACAACAAGGTATCTGTGCACTGTTATTGAAAGCATTTGTATAACAGACATTCAGTAGTAAAGTTTAGTTACTAAAATGGAAACTCATCAGCTAATCAACCAGTAGAGGTTAGGAATATGTCGTGGTTTATGCCATAAATCAGCCACGCAGTTTGTTCACTCACTTTCCCCTTTTTCTTCCCTCTGCTCCTGGAGGGATGGGAAGGAG